>OU618560.1:13409068-13537965 GCA_914829495.1 Eilema sororculum | reverse complement strand
TTAGCGATCGAAGGCGGCTGGATGATTCGAATTTATCAATAAAATCAAAATGGGTATCGTTATACAATAATTATAACGGGAATTAACGCGATCATGATATAGGTTGATATATACCTACCCCCCTCCTGAGGAGGGCCAGACCGGAAGGGATGGCCCTGGGTCAGCTGGGGTGCGAGGGATATGTCGATGACAACCTCACCTCCGGCCTAGCACCACGATCCACAGTCGGCGTGCGGTTTAGTCGGTTCGAGTCCGACATAACCTCCCCTTCCGGCTCCGGTAGGGGAGGTATCCAAGGGGATTCCCGCACGGAAAAAAAAAGATATATACCTACTATACTTTTGATTTTGTGAAGGACTCACGGCATAAAAGATCTCAAGCTAGAACCAGATGACATCATGGTGAGCTTCGACGTGGAATCTCTCTTCACCAACGTAAAAGAACGATTAAACGTCGTAAAAGATCGATTGAGTGACAACGAGCTGCTGTTTAACTATATTGATCAACTTGAACACTGTTTAGACGGCAACTAAAAACTAAAAAACTTTTCAGTAAAATTGATATGGGTATGGTTTTCGAGGTTTGTGGGGTTGCTAATTACGAATATATCAACCATCTAGCCCTCTTTCATCGTTAAATGGATAGTATATTCGTGATAAGCAAATCTGAAAACCTTGAAAACAATACCCATATCGACTTTGTTGAAAAATTCGAGTCCGTCATTTTGGGTAGCTAAATAGATGATATATTCGTAAATAGCAACCATGAAAACCTCGAAAACGATACCCATATTGACTTTATCGAAACATTCGAGCCCGCCATCTTGGATCGCTAAATGGATGATATATTCGTAAATAGCAACCATGAAAACCTCGAAAACGATACCCATATTGACTTTGTCGAAATATTCGAGCCCGCCATCTTGGATCGCTAAAAGGATGATATATTCGTAATCAGCAACTCTGAAAACCTCGAAAACGATACTCAAATTGACTTTGTCGAAATATTCGAGTCCGCCATCTTGGATCGCTAAATGGATGATATATTCGTAAATAGCAACCATGAAAACCTCGAAAACGATACCCATATTGACTTTGTCGAAATATTCGAGCCCGCCATCTTGGATCGCTAAATGGATGATATATTCGTAAATAGCAACCATGAAAACCTCGAAAACGATACCCATATTGACTTTGTCGAAATATTCGAGACCGCCATCTTGGATCACTAAATGGATGATATATTCGTAAATAGCAACCATGAAAACCTCGAAAACGATACCCATATTGACTTTGTCGAAATATTCGAGCCCGCCATCTTGGATCGCTAAAAGGATGATATATTCGTAATCAGCAACTCTGAAAACCTCGAAAACGATACTCAAATTGACTTTGTCGAAATATTCGAGTCCGCCATCTTGGATCGGTTAATGGATGATATATTCGTAAATAGCAACCATGAAAACCTCGAAAACGATACCCATATTGACTTTGTCGAAATATTCGAGAACGCCATCTTGGATCGCTAAATGGATGATATATTCGTAAATAGCAACTATGAAAACCTCGAAAACGATACCCATATTGACTTTGTCGAAATATTCGAGCCCGCCATCTTGGATCGCTAAATGGATGATATATTCGTAATCAGCAACTCTGGAAACCTCGAAAACGATACCCATATCAACTTTATTGATAAATTCGAGTCCGCCATCTTTGATCACCAAATGGATGATATTCTTCGTAATTAGCAGCCCGGAAAACCTCGAAAACGATACCCATATTGACTTTGTCGAAATATTCGAGCCCGCCATCTTGGATCGCTAAAAGGATGATATATTCGTAATCAGCAACTCTGAAAACCTCGAAAACGATACTCAAATTGACTTTGTCGAAATATTCGAGTCCGCCATCTTGGATCGGTTAATGGATGATATATTCGTAAATAGCAACCATGAAAACCTCGAAAACGATACCCATATTGACTTTGTCGAAATATTCGAGAACGCCATCTTGGATCGCTAAATGGATGATATATTCGTAAATAGCAACTATGAAAACCTCGAAAACGATACCCATATTGACTTTGTCGAAATATTCGAGCCCACCATCTTGGATCGCTAAATGGATGATATATTCGTAATCAGCAACTCTGGAAACCTCGAAAACGATACCCATATCAACTTTATTGATAAATTCGAGTCCGCCATCTTTGATCACCAAATGGATGATATTCTTCGTAATTAGCAGCCCGGAAAACCTCGAAAACGATACCCATATTGACTTTGTCGAAAAATTCGAGTCCGCCATCTTGGATCGCTAAATGGATGATATATTCGTAAATAGCAACCATGAAAACCTCGAAAACGATACCCATATTGACTTTGTCGAAATATTCGAGCCCGCCATCTTGGATCGCTAAAAGGATGATATATTCGTAATCAGCAACTCTGAAAACCTCGAAAACGATACCCATATTGACTTAATTGAAAAATTCGAGTCCGCCATCTTTGATCACCAAATGGATGATATATTCTTAGTTAGCAACCCTGAAAACCTCGAAAACGATACCAATATTGACATTGTTCAAAATTTCATGTCCGCTACCTTGGATCGCTATATGGATGAAATTTTCGTTATAGGTACTATGCTTTCATCCTTTGACTACCTTTTCTATCGTGGAAGGGATTCAAAGGGATGGGATGATGGGAAAAGTAGCTCATGTCCTTTTTCAAGCTCTTATCCCTGTCTGTATCAAATTTCATCAAGATCGGTTTAGTGCTTTAGGCGTGCATGCGTAATAGACAGATCTGACAGCAATTTCCCATCAGGTGGGCCGTGTGCTTGTCTACCACCTAAGTGGGATAAAAAAATCATACTTAAAATTTTAAATAAAATAAAACTGTTCTGTAAGAACCGGAGCTGCACCGGTTTTGCTGTAGTTTCTTTGAACCGGTGCAAACCTTTAGTCATTTTGATAATTTTGAGATGTGGACATTTTGAGATTATGATTGTGTTGTTTAGAAGTGCTCATTTTAAGATTGTGGGCCAGAGCGGTGTGTCTATAGTAGATGTAAGTAAAAAAGACACCACACAATTTTAAAACACATCATGTTAAACATCTGTAGTGGAATCACTTACGGTTGAAATTGAATAATAGAAGAAACTCAATTATCCGGTGCCCAGTTATGCACATTTGTAATTATCCGGGCTACCAGCTGCGACAAAATATATGTACATCCTACTAATATCTAAATTTGTAAGTATAGATGGATAGATTTTTGTTACTCCTTCACATCAAAATAGCTGGAGCAATTTTAATAAAATTTAGTATGTAGTTAGCTGACATGATGTTTGGTCACGATATCCGACATCCACACTTGCGGAGCCGCGGCAAAAGCTAGTATATATACACCCTAATTAAATAATTTGCAAATATATCTATTGATTATTTCATTATAAACATTTACTAACTGAATGCCCAACAATAATTATACTTCTTTCCGATAGGTACAGTCAACGCCATAAGTTGATCAACACTAAAATATTTTAGAAATCTTTTTTAAATTGGTATGCATCTGTCTATAGTAAATGTAGTGTTATGATTCCCAGAAGACAAACCTAATTTAAATATTCAATGTTTTTTTTCTTCACAATTTTATGTAAGGCTTAGGGGCCACAGTGTTCAATAAATTAGAATTTGTTAAGCTACTTTTGTAGTTGACTGTACATAACTAAAGGTAAACAATCTTGTAGCGACTTTTTATAAAAACACATACTAAACAAATAAACTAGGCTTACTAACTAACTAGTCGTTCGATTGCAGTTTTAGTCTTTAAATTAGTTCCTAAAAGAAAAATATTAATAAACTGAGTTTTTAAATTTCACATATTATAAAGACACATCAAGATTGTTAGTGTTTAGTTTAGTACCTAACCAAATGAAGTTTCTTTTAACATATTATGTACAAAAGAAACTGCATTCGGTGTTCGGAAGGGTTAGGTAGAGGTGAATTAACACCCACATTTCACCAATCAATGTAATCCGTCCCATGTAATAGACGGTGAGCCTTTTGCCATATTCTGGGCACTACTGTTGACTCGAGCCATGAATCTACGGCTGAGTCTGCACTGTATATTTCTTTTGTACCTTAGTTTATTAAGATATTACAATCATGTACATAAATATTTATGAATCCTTTCTTTCATCACAGCATTAATCACAGTCGCATCTGAAGCTTTTACCTTGGATTCTGTCTAACTATGAATTCAACTGAACTTATATATTTTTCGTGAAGCAACTGCCATCTGACTACAACCCAATAGCGATATCGTAGCATTGCAGTTCTATTTGTAGGACTTTTTAGGGCTCCAACAACCCGTTACAAGTGCCATAGATGTTCTTATGACAACCCGGACCAAGAATCCTACACTGTTAAGATAATTTCTTTTAAATTTCAAATAAATACTGAGGCAGTTAGCATCTGGCCAATGGCAGTCGAAGTTCAGCTCTAGTTAGATTGGAAAAATGATTCTAATGGAATGGAGAAATGGGCCCCGTATCAAAAGGTTAGACCTAATGTGTGATGTTGCGGTGAAGTAATTATGTATCTAAATCTTACCTATACACAATACTGTCATTACGATTTTTTTACGTTCATATATATATTTAGAGTCTAAAAGTGCCCATATAGTGATGAACTCGGCTGTACAGTATCATATATTACTATATAATACTTCTTAATTATTTAAATACATAGTTTTCTTTAACTTACCGGCCTGGCTCCAGAGGAAATTTTGATAAAAATACACTGCTCTCTGGTAATCTTCTTTTATGGCAAAGCTCACATTTCTTAGTACCCTTTGACCCTGACATGTTCGCAGATAAGTAAATTACACTAATTAAAAACTAAATAAGAGTCACTGTCTCGAAATAAAAAGAAAATTTCACAATATAATGTTTCCAAATAGGAAATGAAATATCACTAAAACCATAAGTCACTGTCTTCAAATACAAAAACAAAATATCATATAACACATAAGAGTCACTATCTCACAAGTTATAACTCACAATTTCAAGTACAAATTTTCAAAAATCAAAAAAGATTTGTGAATACGGTGCGGCCATATTGTTTTGATCTGGAAAATAAACATTTTTTTTTATTTTATCTATCACAGATAACATAAAAATCTATGACATTTCTGCATTCTGTATAATCTGTATGGAAAAAGGCAAGACTGCCAACATTCAGTCGTGTATATTATGTGTGAATGTTGGTAGAAGACGTTGCTCGAAGGCCTTACTGATATTGCAATAAGGGATATAATTGCTTGAAAATTATGATAGTTCAAACCGATGTTCTAAGTGTCCACCCACTGGAGCCGCGCTGCGCGGTGTTGTTGTTTTTGTTACATGCGACAATGGTGATTTTTCCTGTGCGAAAGTGTTTGCAGGCGGTTAGGATAGCTCTATTGTTAGTTTTGGTGGTGACTATTCTTATTTTACTCGAGCAGTGGCGGGGCTGGCAAAAAAACACAGGTGCCGCATACACGGACCCTCTCGAAGCCGCTTACGAGAGAGAAATCTTAGAAGATGAAGCTCGTATCGTCCCTGGACTCGGCGAAGGAGGTGTCGCGGCGCACCTCTTCGGCCCTGAGAAGAAGCTCGGCGAGGAGTCTGAGAAGAAACTCGCCATCAATGTGTATCTGAGTGATAGAATTCCTTACAACAGAACTTTGAAAGGTAAGTTTTCAGGTTTAAAAATATAAAAAAATATGTAAATTCTAACTGAAATATAGTCGTAAATAAGTAGGAAATATTTTCTTTTTACTCATAAAAATTACGGCGGCCTAGAAACGATAACAATAGTTGGTATAATATTAAAAACAGATGGCCAAGTGTAATGTGAGCTTAGTGAAAGTACATGCGTGTTCTGTAGTCAACAAAATAACCGCTATTTGATTATGTGTAGCAGTAAAATGTATTACAAGCACACCTGAGTGCATGTTGTACATAACATAACAAAAAATACCTCAAAAAGTTGAATATAGAAAGAAAGAAAGAAAGAAATATATTTTATTTAAGTTCCTCACGGTGTGCATCTCACTAAAGTGCAAATAAGTAGATAAGTATTACAATTTTATACTTAATAGGTATAATAAATTATTCTACGGGTGCAACATTCCACACTGTGAACAGTGTGAACCAAATAGGGCCCCTTCTCAACATTGAATGCTGCGCACACCCTTGGGTTGAGTATGCCCAGTGCTGGTTTTCAGATGGGGCCACTAGGTGGCGCTGACGCCATGCACCATTTTATAGATACTTACAGTATATTCAATTTGATTGTTTAAATAAGTGCGAATTAGTGAAATAGGTTCGTGTGGGAAGCAAGTGAAACGAGCGAGTGAGCTGCAAAAACAGAATTGTGTTTGCCCATTAACTTTGAGTTTGAACCGTTGCAATGTGAATGAATAGTTTCCAAATATGACAAGAATGCTTTACTAATTTAAAATTGTTTCATCCATTCGGGAGCTATGATGCCACAGACAGACAGACAGGTCAAACTTATAACTCCCCTTTCTTTGCATCCAGGGTTAAAATTAGGTTTATGTTAATTTGATGCAGTAATACTGCATATGGTTTTTTTTTCTGGCCTGGGAGTGACCGGTGGAGCCGCCTGTCACCCTAGCAGAAGCAGGCCGCGGTGGCGGCGCAAAGTGTGCCTCCCCGTACCCGGGGCTAGTTGGGGACACCGAGGCTCCACAACCCGAAGGGGTCTGCCGGGGTGCGAGAGATATGCTTTCGGCAATCTCACCTCCAGCAACCAAGGACCCAAGATGGTGCGTTTTAGTCGGTTCGAGTCCGATATAACCGCCTCCTCCGGCTCCGTGGGGATTTTACGCACGATAAAAAAAAGGAAGCCGGAAACACGTGAGCTAACAGTGAGGTTTTAATGGTGCGGCCGTCACCGACCCACTTGGTTCTTAGTGGAATATTATGCACCGTATGCGGGTGCCACCTAAGCCCTGCACATGTTGTCCGTGTCATTGCAAGTTTGCCCTATTGATGTAATGAACCCCACTAACCGGTACGTCTTCCCCGCAGACTACCGCAACCCCGCGTGCCAGCGGGTGCTGTACGACGCGGAGCTGCCGTCCGTCTCCGTGATCGTGATCTTCCACAACGAGCCGTACTCCGTGGTCGTCCGCACACTGTGGAGCGTGCTCAATAGCGCGCGCCGCTCCAACCCCTGGTTCCGGCACGCCAACTACGTGGACAAGCAGACCGGCCGGCTCACCACAATCGGTACGTCCACCAGCTTCTTCTTTAGATACCAATATACAGGGTGTAATCGTTAAGTGTGTCCACACGATTATTCCGTAACTATTACAGATATCAAAAAACTTTAAACTGATATCGAAAGTACGTTACGCAATGGGTTAAATGACTAACATTTTGACATTAAACACTCCCATACATTTAGTATGAGATTAGTAGGTTTTATTGTAAAAGAATATTTTAGCTTAGTACTGATATTAAAGGAAACTGTTTATTAACCTAACAGAGTAATAAAACTATCTTTTAATTGAATAATATTTATTTCTTAGTTTAAGTACAAAATTTTGTATTCAAAGCAGATGTTCATGAACAACCAGATGCAGGCTAATATCAGTTGTTTCAACTGCTGGCCTGTTCCCCAATAATAATAATAATAATAATAATGTTCGAAGTGACGTCCTTGTTGTGCGTCTAATCTAATATTGAATGTATGGGAGTGTTTAATGTCAAAATGTTAGATACCTCTCCTATGATTTTTAAAAAGTTATTGATGTCATTTTACTCATTCAATAATGTACTTTCGATATCAGTTTAAAGTTTTTTGATATCTGTAATAGTTACGGAATAATCGCCTGGACACACTTAATATTGCATTTTATTTTACACCCTTACATATTATTACACCCTGTATAGGGCAGCTTGAAGTGTTTATGCCTGAAGGTTTACACTTAGATAAAAAGGGATTTAGGATTCTGTGGCTACCTGATTACACCTGACGGGCCAACCCGTGAGAACATTCGTTGCGCGATGCAGGATCAGTAGTTCAGCTTAACTACTCCTTTTTTCACGTGCGGAAAATCCTCGCGGATACTGTACCGGCTGGTGGGGAGGTTATGTTGGACTCGAACCGACTAAAACGCCCGCCGTCTGTGGGTCATTGTGCATAGGTGAGGTTATTGGACAAATCCTTCTCACCTCGGCGGGCTCAGAGCTTAACTCCTCCCGATAGTACAGGGGAAGATACTCAATGAGAAAGAGAACAAATGCACGAAGAAGCATCCACGCGGCGCAACTGGAGGCAGATAGACCTGACGAGGCAGACTTTGGACTCGCCAACTTCTCACCACGAGAGCTCAATCACTTTCTGGTGATGATCAGCCACAGCGAAGTGACTGAAACTCCAAAACATATACCAATCATAACACAATCGACTGCTTATAGCAGGGCACGCGTAGAAGGAAATTCGGTAGTAACTCGAGCGCGTCAGATTAAGCTAGGAGAGGCTAGTTACATATTGATAAACTCCTCCAGCCAGTAGGCAGCCTTCAATATGGGTGGGCGCGTAAAAAAATATGAACACACCTACGCGTCAGGTTAAGATAAGGTAGGTCAGTTACTAGCTAACAAATGTCCATTTTGAAAACCTCGCGATGTATAAGCTTAACCTAAGGGCGTAGGAAGCTTGCAAAGATATTGAATAAATTTTTATAGCATTAAGTATGCTAAGTATACAAATCGAATACATATCCACCGTCGCCTTAAAGACGTATAAGATGGGAAATTTGAATCACATCGGGCGTGTCTCGGTAGCCGAATTGGTTAAGGCATTCCCCCTGGAAGGGAAGGACGGCGGGTTCGAGTCCCGCCCAAGAAGATTCTTTTTCCCTATGTATTCGATTTGCAAAGATATGTCTGTATTTACTCGAACGCGGTCCTTTTTAACCCCCGACGCAAAAACGACGGGGTGTTATAAGTTTGACGTGTCTGTGTGTGTGTGTGTGTGTGTGTGTGTGTGTCTGTCTGTGGCATCGTAGCACCCAAACGGATGAACCGATTTGGATTTAGTTTTTTTTGTTTGAAAGGTATATTAGTCGGGAGTGTTCTTAGCTATGTTTGAAAAAAATCGGTCCAAGATGGCCGCCGCCACAGCATGTTGGAATACAAATTTCTTTAGAATTCCCTCAATATGGGTATCAAATGAAAGAGCTTGACAAGTAGATCAATTTAAAAAGTATAAAATAAAAATTAAATTAAAAATTTAAAAAACCCCCGTCACAAAAAACACCAAAAAGTTGAAAATAAATGAATAAATTTTAATTCAACGGTTGCCATGTCGGGGGACCTTACGATATAAAGGAGTACTTAACCAGTTACGGTCCCCCGACATGGCAACCGTTGAATTAAAATTTATTCATTTATTTTCAACTTTTTGGTGTTTTTTGTGACGGGGGTTTTTTGTTTATTTAATGGTAAACAAACCAGAATAACTGAAAAACATTAAATAAGACCATTGTAATACAAAACTATAACTAATATGGATGATATATGCATTTATTTTTTATTATGTTATGTATACGCTTCCCCCAGTGGAAACTCTATATCATAAAAAAAAACATTATTCTTTCTATCATCTACCAATTCTAATAGGTTCCCGCGACGCTCGAGTGACAACAAATTTAGCTGCGTGGCCTCCCTTCCTATTACTCAGAGAATCGAAGCTGGGAATCCAAGTGTACGGAGCCATATTTACGTGTCTGTCCGTCACCAGGGTACCCCGGCCAGCCAGCCGACTCGCCCTTCGTGTACCTGAAGGAGATCATCCTGGTGGACGACAACTCCACGCTGCCGGAGCTCAAGGGCAAGCTCGAGCGCTACATCCGCACGCGCCTGCCGCCCGACCTCGTGCGGGTGCTGCGTCTGCCCGACCGGTGAGTCGCTACACCTGGCACACACACTCATATTAGCCTAGAAGGGCCATGTGAACGGGACACGCGTGACAACTTTTAACACAATTCCTGTCCTATGAGACAGGAACTTTCGAACGCTTACTCAGTACTTTTAAGACTAGCTTGTAGTAACACTGTTAAAGATACCGTGACTATGCTATTTTGTGTTGTTTCTAACTCTAGAATATAAATGCAGAAGTAACTTTGAAAACGAATGGGTCATTCATCAACTCGCGGACGTTCGCAAGATGGCATTGGCATTTTTCGATTTTATTTTAGTTTGCTTTCGTCAACTCGCGGGCATATTAAAGTATAGTCAGAAAAAATGTATCGAAACAAAATATTCAATAAAAAACTAACTTTTATATAAAAATGTTTGATTACTCAAAAATGGGTGAACATTGCTACCTAATCAAATATTCGTAAATTTTTATAGAGTACTGATTTTAACACTGAATTAGTCAAACCTGTGATACGGGGCCCTACGGGGTCAAGGATGAAGAAAACGATTGGTACGAGATCTACAACTTTAATCCGTAGGTCCTGCTTTACAATAATAAAACTACTCTAAGTAAAGGTCGAGTGTCGGTTCGGGTACGCGTACACGTCACTATAAACGGTTGGCTGAGTAATGTACTCAACTTGGGGTTCCGGGCTGGCCCCGTGCGAGTGTGACGTTGTCTTCCCCTCAAGGTCACCAGGCTTCGCAGCTGCAAGTTCGATCCGCGGGGTCGTCGCCAAGGCCGTCTTCCAGACGGTACGGAGCGGGCAGGCAACCTCAGCTGGTTCGGAGGCGGGCTGGTACGGTGCGGTGAAACTATTCCAGCCGGTATACAGTTGGACACCGGTATTCCAGCCGGTACCAAGTTCTGGGGAGACAACCACACGATTAGGCACTGGTGCGTGAATCCAATGCACAGCGCCGGGCCCCAACGTATAATTTTCTACATGGGCCCTAAGGTCGGCGGCGCTGTACAATGGTAGGTACACATAACACATAAAATAAACAATAAAACACAGAAATAAAACTGGATTGTTCCGGAATTAATAATCGTAAGTACGTCTGTAACCCCGTTAACCACGGTTCAATCAACCATAAATAAATGGTTCAGTAATAATTAAACTATAATACATATATATGCTGAACCGTGGATTTAAAACGAGATTAAAATTCGACAATTTACATATTTTCAAAATGTGGGTATCCATAGAAAATTATGGCGAGATATCGCCGTGTTGATTTTTCTCTTAGAATACGAACAATCAAACATTACAACTAATTGAATAGTTCTTAAGCAATTACTATATTCGGCTGTCTGTCGACATGTATACTCGCGACATATATTATGGACACACTTCATACAATAACTTTCTTACAACATTTTAACGATTACGATGTTAATCACAGTTTTCTTTAAATTTAATTTAATTACATTTACACAAAAACAAACTACAGCTAGGTAACTACCGAACTCCCGACCGCAGGTAGGCAGGTACTAAAAATGAGCTATCATCACGCTTAGCTCCTAGGGGCTAAGCAGGAATGTTACACGCGAATGAAGATGTTATTTTACTTTATTATTTACGTGACTATCGTTTAATACTCGCGCACTGTTTATTAAGGACACTAGACTTACCCCTTATGTTGGGAACTTTATACTTAGCAACTATATCGTACACTTATAATAGTAACTAGCAGAATCTAGACTATATGTTATCTAGGTTTTAAGATTATGACGTTCACGTTCAGATTATCACGTACCGCCGCGAAGTCTCGCGATCGAATGAGGTCTGCCGTCTACCTCGGCGCGAGCGCGGGGCGTGTTTTTTTCTTTGTTGTCGGTTAGTGTTGGGCCCATCAGCCGATTCTCCGTTTGACGGAATGCGCTGATTGGTTATCAATGCGTGTGACTCATTTTATATGCGCGTTAGCACGATGCATTACCTTAAAAGGTAATGACCGCGTTCACCACCCAGTGATGGGGGTACGCGCCGCAATCGCGAGCTACCGGTATTTACCGTTTATTACTGCTATGTTCAAATGTTTTCATTTTTTATTACCGGAACCAGTGTTCACGTAACAATACCCGACGAACTGGGAGAAGGATTTTTACTGGGGGAACAGTGAAAATCCGCCTGAAACAAACCCTCTGGAACGAGGTCATTGGCTTCAATGCAAGCAAAACCCTTTCCTACAACCATACAGAAACACAGACACACCACCTAACATACACCTATCACACCAAGTCTTCCTCCCGCGGAGGTAGGAAGACGAACCACACATACCTTGTCCGGCCCTATCCAACCTGATGGAACGTACCACTTGCGATTGAGGTGTTAAGTTTGGCGCCAGCTTTCCTCGACGGTACATTGCAAACCACTTGAAGCTAACCTACCGGCAACAGAGTCACTAACCGCTCTGACGTGCTATAGAACCCAGGGAGAACATAAGTCTCCCTCAGATAAAAAAAGACTTCACACTAAGGAAGCTTTTATACACAGTGAAGGCTTATTTTTAACCCAGCGGTTACCTCAAGCCTAGGTTGACAATGCTAAGTACGAGACCACTAAAACGGTGTCAAAATGATTAATTATGAACTGAAATCAACTAAATTAACAAGATTATTTAATATATAAACTACATAACCCAATATATGCACGAGATGATCGGTGCTTACGGGCTTACCCTAAGTGCGTAGTTAATCTGGATCATCAATTCCTACAGACCGCATAACGACTGCAACAGGAATGACGGTGGTCTACAACCCAGCTCGAGTTTTGCACTAAACTCTACCACATGTCTTTTTTTTACCTAACTTACTATTCAGATAGTAGAAACAAAAATAACAAAACGTAGTTGTGCTTCCCGCCAACCACTGAACGTTCACCTAGGTATACCTTTCCACGTAGCTCCTAGCTAACCTATGGCATCGGATATAAACTACGATACTTGGCAACGAACAATGGGGAAAGCCGGATGGTTGGAACAACGAGACTAAACATAGTACAACGTAGTTACCCTACAATAAAAATAAAAAAAATTACAAAATATGAGAATGTCATTTCGTCCTTTACGTAAACGTACCTTTACTTTACGGTCCGTCATGCTTCTAAATTAAGCTTCCGTGAGCTACATAGTCAATAAAAACCTACTCGAAGTAGCTGAGTTGGGAGAGGTCCCTCCTCGATAACTAACATACTAAAATTCGTTATTTACATAATATTCGATAGTTAAAATACTAATAGCTCAATACCTGGTCGCGAGTTCGGCAATCATGGTAGTATAATATTAAAATAATTCCTGTATGGGAAGACAAACACAAAATATATGGGTACCCTCCCTTGTGCTCGGGGACTCTAAAAAGAAAGAAAAAAAAAGAAAAAAATTTGGAAGGTGGGTTGCTTAAAACCCTTGGTTTTTTGGTGGGCTCCTACCACCTGCCTAACCCAACGAGAGGCAACTGGATGCTTTCTAAGCTGTTTTTTCTCTCCCGACCCAGTACAGGAGTGAGCACAAAAGACAGTACCCCTACACACATACAAAGTAGCGCAACCGCTCACAGTAATCGACGTGGACGTATACCCTACAGACACTCTTTTTGTTCGGGCGCCAATGATACGGGGCCCTACGGGGTCAAGGATGAAGAAAACGATTGGTACGAGATCTACAACTTTAATCCGTAGGTCCTGCTTTACAATAATAAAACTACTCTAAGTAAAGGTCGAGTGTCGGTTCGGGTACGCGTACACGTCACTATAAACGGTTGGCTGAGTAATGTACTCAACTTGGGGTTCCGGGCTGGCCCCGTGCGAGTGTGACGTTGTCTTCCCCTCAAGGTCACCAGGCTTCGCAGCTGCAAGTTCGATCCGCGGGGTCGTCGCCAAGGCCGTCTTCCAGACGGTACGGAGCGGGCAGGCAACCTCAGCTGGTTCGGAGGCGGGCTGGTACGGTGCGGTGAAACTATTCCAGCCGGTATACAGTTGGACACCGGTATTCCAGCCGGTACCAAGTTCTGGGGAGACAACCACACGATTAGGCACTGGTGCGTGAATCCAATGCACAGCGCCGGGCCCCAACGTATAATTTTCTACATGGGCCCTAAGGTCGGCGGCGCTGTACAATGGTAGGTACACATAACACATAAAATAAACAATAAAACACAGAAATAAAACTGGATTGTTCCGGAATTAATAATCGTAAGTACGTCTGTAACCCCGTTAACCACGGTTCAATCAACCATAAATAAATGGTTCAGTAATAATTAAACTATAATACATATATATGCTGAACCGTGGATTTAAAACGAGATTAAAATTCGACAACTTACATATTTTCAAAATGTGGGTATCCATAGAAAATTATGGCGAGATATCGCCGTGTTGATTTTTCTCTTAGAATACGAACAATCAAACATTACAACTAATTGAATAGTTCTTAAGCAATTACTATATTCGGCTGTCTGTCGACATGTATACTCGCGACATATATTATGGACACACTTCATACAATAACTTTCTTACAACATTTTAACGATTACGATGTTAATCACAGTTTTCTTTAAATTTAATTTAATTACATTTACACAAAAACAAACTACAGCTAGGTAACTACCGAACTCCCGACCGCAGGTAGGCAGGTACTAAAAATGAGCTATCATCACGCTTAGCTCCTAGGGGCTAAGCAGGAATGTTACACGCGAATGAAGATGTTATTTTACTTTATTATTTACGTGACTATCGTTTAATACTCGCGCACTGTTTATTAAGGACACTAGACTTACCCCTTATGTTGGGAACTTTATACTTAGCAACTATATCGTACACTTATAATAGTAACTAGCAGAATCTAGACTATATGTTATCTAGGTTTTAAGATTATGACGTTCACGTTCAGATTATCACGTACCGCCGCGAAGTCTCGCGATCGAATGAGGTCTGCCGTCTACCTCGGCGCGAGCGCGGGGCGTGTTTTTTTCTTTGTTGTCGGTTAGTGTTGGGCCCATCAGCCGATTCTCCGTTTGACGGAATGCGCTGATTGGTTATCAATGCGTGTGACTCATTTTATATGCGCGTTAGCACGATGCATTACCTTAAAAGGTAATGACCGCGTTCACCACCCAGTGATGGGGGTACGCGCCGCAATCGCGAGCTACCGGTATTTACCGTTTATTACTGCTATGTTCAAATGTTTTCATTTTTTATTACCGGAACCAGTGTTCACGTAACACCTGATTACTGAGTTGTTCTTACTTATTCTGGGTCGTCTATAGGTAATCTGTCGAAGACCCTGAAGGAGAGGAGACTAACAAAAATAAAGTTTAAAACTAAAACCCGACTACCGAAAAATCACACTCTAAAATGTAACAAACAAGAAAATATCAAGGATAGCCGTGGTCGTATGCCACTTTACCCTAGAATATATTGTTTTGTTAGAGTAAGTGGCATACGACCACGGCTATCCTTGATATTTTCTTGTTTGTTACATTTTAGAGTGTGATTTTTCGGTAGTCGGGTTTTAGTTTTAAACTTTATTTTTTATTTACATTATTTTGGGGCAAGGTAAAGCTAATAATTTATACATATTTGAAATGTGCTTCTTAAGCCCTTTCATTTGATACCAAACACAGCATATTTATCTCAAATTTTTTTTTTTACACAGTACCTTATGAGCGCTAGAGGGCGCCACACAAGATTGAGTGACACGTCATATAGCCTATAACCATCGGACGACAAAGCCGCTTGTAACGATACCTCATTTGTCCAGTTCTAATAAGTAGTTGAGGAGCTATGAGGGAACAAATGAACATACATACATACATACATACATACATACATACATACATACATACATAGCCTGTCAAAATCATAACCCTCCTTTTGGCTTCGCCGTAGTCGGGTAAAAATAATCCTTTTTCATATGGGGTCATCTATGAATAGTATTGTAAAGTCTTTATATTCAGCAATAATTAATAAGCAATCACCAGGCTGGACTCTAGATATACAAACATTGGATATGCGGAACCTTAGAACATATATGAACAACAGGTACCTAATGAATATGATAAAAAAACTGACTAATTACTTTAATAAAATTCTTGATACTTGAAAATGTATAAACATGATATTTTCTAAAGTTTACGCGAATGTCAGTAATTGAAATAAAACCACTTTTTACGGATTCTATCGCGATATATTTGTTATTATTGACTTTTAAACTGACGTTTTGGCTGCTTTTCGTATCAAGACGTTTTCGCAACCTATAAAATACCAACTGACAACAAATTGACTAGAAAAAATTGTTGCTATATAAAAGTTAAAAAAAAAAATGATTTGTTCATCTTTCATTGCCCAGTCTACAGTGCTTAGGGACGCCAGTAGCGTATCACGGGGGAGTGGCTAGAGAGGCCGCATGGCAGCCTATCGTACCGGCTGACGCAGATGATTACCGCGCACGGGTACTTCGGACGGTATCTGTGTCAGAAGCTGAAAGGTGTTGGGCCCGAGTGCCATCACTGCGACGCGAGCGACGCGTTGGGGCTGCACACGCTCACCGAGTGTCCGGCGTGGGAGATGCCGAGACGGGAGCTGGTGCCGGCCCACCGAGTGAGAGTTCTCACGCTCGCCACCTTGCTCGCAGCGATGGTCCCTTCTGCGAGTAAGTCATGCTCGTGAAGAAGACGACGGAGAGATAGCGACGGCGGCGAGAGCGGTTGAGACTCGCAGAACCCGCTGCCCGCGAGCGGCGACAAGTCGGGCGTCGGAGCTAGGTCGCTGAATGACCTCCGTTCCCCATAAGCGCGGGCCTGAGGGGACGGGTGGAGCCGTCTGTCACCCTAGCAGATGCAGGCTGAGGAGACAGCGCGCTTCGCGTACCTCCCAGTCTTCGGAGACGAGTTCCCGAAGAGGGCCAGACTGACAGAGATGGCCCTGGGTCCGCCGAGGGGCGAGGGATATGTCCAAAAACCTCACCTTCGGCTTTGCACTTCGACCCACAGACGGCGTGCGTTTTAGTCGGTTCGAGTCCGACATAACTTCCCCCACCGGCTCAGGCGGGGTGAGGGGGGCACCTGCGGGGATTTTCCGCACGAAAAAAGAAGAGTTTACAGTGCTTACCGTAAGCACATACTCGAACTACTATCTCTGGTATCTGGGCATAAATATCTATATTCATATCGATTTAAAGTAATTGATATATTTAGCTAATCTCTTACATTTCCCTAATTACATGAAAAATTACTCAAGGGAGAAACGTATACATAACATAATAATAAATAAATAGATATATCATCCATTTTAATGAATGTTTTGTGTTATTTTGGTCTAATTTAATGTTTTTCAGTTATTCTGGTTTGTTTAACTAAAAATAACATACAAAAAGACCGCGTTCAAGTAAATACAGATCTCTTTTTGCAAGCTTCACGCCGCGCCCTTAGGTTACATTTACGTCACTAGATTTTCAAATTAGACACTTGTTAGTAAGTGATAAATAACCTACCTTATCTTAATTTGACGCTTAGGTGTAAATTCATAGAACGTTTTTTTTTGCCATATGCCATACTGGCTGGATGAAACTAGCCTCCCCTAGCTTAATCTGACGCGCTCGAGTTACTACTGAATTTTCTTCTACGCGTGCCCTACTATAAAGCGCACAATCTGAGGGTCGTAGGTCGCAGTGTCGAGAGTGCGCCTGTGTGACGAGCAAGGCCCACTGTCCACGGAGGCGTAGCTTCATAGATGCTTCCAAATACGATGTGTTGCTTGTGCAGCCCAGCGTACTGAACACTATCCATGAGGCGTATTGCACGCGTACGTTTTCATACTTCTTATTCATTTGTCGCCATGTTTAAGAAAAGAAACACTTGCGTTCACTCGTTGTACGCCAGGCTCGACAGAGTTACATTGTTTTGTACGGCATCAGCAAGCAAGCGTACACCAAACGTATAATGACGATACGCGCCTATGAAGCTACGCCTCCCTGGACAGTGGGCCTAACATAACGTGTGGTGGCAGTGTAGGACTGACCCGCGCGCGGCTGGCGGGCGCGCGAGTCGCGACGGGTGGCGTGGTGATGTTCCTGGACGCGCACTGCGAGGTGCAGGCGGACTGGCTGCGGCCGCTGCTGGCCGCCGTCAAGCAGCGCCCGACCGCCGCCGCCGTGCCCATCATCGACGTCATCGACACGTCCTCCTTCTACTACAGCGTCGCGGACGCCACTACCTTCCAGGTCGGCAGCTGGCACTCGTCTGTGGAGCGGCACATGTTGGCTTACACTCTGCGCCATTTCATTCGCAGCTTTACTGCTGTGTAGTACTCTAAATATGAAGCATCGAGCGCAGCGCTGCGATTGTGTCGATTGCCAGTGACGTCACACAGCCCGACCAATAACAATAGCGGCTTTTACATGTACCGTCAAATACCGTGAATTTCAAAAGTTAATCACCATTGAGAAGGAAATGATAGTATTATATCCTTTGTGATAATTGCGCACGATTATACGTATAGCATTCCGCCTCGCAATCCTGAACGCTCAAGAAAGCGTGATTGCGTGACCAAACGCGGCTATAGTCTATCAAGGCTGTGGCAGCGCCGCGCTCGTGGCTGTATGTTTAGAGCGTTGCACAGCTGGTCTACACATTGCACTTTGCTTCTGTCTGTTCGTGTACAAGGCGCACGTTTTTTTGCTATCATTCACAAACTTGAGCGCGTGTGAGTTTAATAATGTTAATTAGCCTTTTTAAACAATTTTTTTTTCTCTGTGTATGACAAGTTCTTGATCGGGTTTTCCCAAGTATACACACGTGGGCAACTATTTATTATAGTATTTAATGTATTTATTATTCTTTTAAGGCCGCGTGGTTCCCGGCAGAGTAGAATTTGGGTCGCCCCATCTCTTCCCGTGCGGTGTCGTACAATTCGACTAAGGGATAGCGCTGTTCTCCATCTGACAATAAACGACAATAGGCTCGCCCCCTATCGCACCTCGAGAGACTGACAATCTTGGGGGATACCTACCGTGTAATGGACGCTTTATAGTACTAATCGCGAGTAAAGTTTATTCCTAGAATAAACAAGCAATATCACCCACATATTGGCTGTTTATTCTAGGAATAAACCGTACTCGCTTTTGATCGAACCGGCCCTTAGTCATTTAACTTATTGCAGTGCACTGGTGGACATAAGCCTATGCTAAGCTAACGCCATAGAACTGTCCTCCGCCTTTCTAGCGATTAGAAAACCCGATCGGAATTACAACATAAGCCCAGAATAGCCCAGCGGTGCACAAGCGTAGTAGTCTCATGTAGCTTTAGTCCAATACGTTAGGAATGTTATCGCATGTATACTTGGTCCAAAAACGATATTGGCCCAAAGTGCAAGACCAACATTTGGCTCGACACGTTCAGCGACCCGTGCTTTTCTTCACGCACTGTTTTGATGCTTGTGCCACGTATATCATAATATGTACATATCATTTGATGTCTTTTCGTTTTTTTTGGCCTGTGTTTGGGAGAAACATTTTTTTCGTTGAGTGAAAGATGTTGTTCAAAGGTTTAAAAGTGAACCTTATGCTTTTTGTGTAAGTAAGCATTATGGGTGATCGATTTGTGGAGTGACGTCGTTTTGGAGCCAGCTAATCGTGCTTAAAGAACGCTGAGAGCTAGCAGACGCCTTCATGCTGAATCTAGTTTCAATTGTATAAAATGCGTGGCAGTTTAGAAGCACATTATGCAAGTTGAGCACAATTTAGAGTGAAAGATTATTTTCATTACAGTAGAATCCGTTTATTATGATGCTGCTTATTATGACGAAAGGAGCGAAGTTTGGTTTTCGCATAAAAATTCTTTATAAATAAATCGCATATAGATAATGACTTGGCTTAGTCAGATATAGTGTCATGCCGCTTATTATTACCCATCTTTAATTAAATGCGCCCGGTTATAGAGACCGACATGATTCCTAAATACGTCCGTCGCTCATTTTCGTAAAATATATTAGAATATCAGATCACTTTCTTTATAAAGAGATACATAAGCTCGTTACTGCTTCTCTTAAATGTAATAAATATGTAGTAGCCAAATTAGCACGTTTTGTTTTGAGAATGTTTTTATTTATTAACACATGGAAAACTTACAGCTAACACAATAGGATACTAGGAATTTTAGACATCTGAAAGCCAGTTAAAAGTTTTCACTCATAGTATTACATAAAGCAACATGCATAAACACAATACTTAAGAACCGAAAAAAACACAGTAATCTCTTATTAACAAATGCTGCACTATCTATGAACTTCTAAAAAAGTTAAAACTTAGGAGTAGGAGTAGAGAGGAATGTTCTTTTTATGGCGTCCGGTTAATATGAAATGTTTGTAACTTCCCTTCAATGTCATTATAAGCGGATTCTACTGTACTTTAAGTTTCAATACACGTTCAAATGCGCACACTTTTTCAAGTTCTCTGGTTTGACTTGGCACTGTTTTGTTATTCATTTCTGTCACTAATCGTTTATTAGATTCTTGCTTACAATCTAATGTTTTGCCGAGAGTTGATAGTGGATATCCGCCGAGAATATCATTTGTTTGTTTGTTTACTGGACGTTTGTGATGTGTTTTATAAGTTGCTGTACCTCAAAAGGAAAAAAAAAACGGAATCCTTAGGTATAGGATCACATCGTTGTCCGTCTGTCTGTCTGTACGTCTGTCAAGACCTTTTTCTCAGGAATGCGTGGAGGTATCAAATTGAAATTAATACCAAATACTCATCGTACTAAGCCGAAGGTGAGGTTGTCTTCAACATATCCTTTGCACCAGGGCTGACCCAGAGCAATTCCTAACGGTCTGGCTCTCCTCGGGACAACTTTGTCCCTACCTCAACCCCGGTACGATTTATTCAACGCAATCATAAATCAAAAAAATAAAAAATCAAAATAATAAAACAACTCTTATTTGATCCATAAAAATAATAAATGAAATAGGTGAAAGAGTGGATATATTCTCTGGCAACTGGAGTGAGCTTGCAAGGATTATACTTGGCATTTTATGTTATATGGATCCATAATCTGTATAATGTGTATCTATCTTATTCGTGTTTTTTTGTGATTTTATTTTGTGTTTTTTATTTTGTTGCTTTATTCTGATTAGTTTTGGTTATTTTTGTGTGTGTGTGTTCCTAATTTGCTGAGATTGTAAGATTGGTAGTTATACCTAATTCTTTTTTATATGTAGATCCAGTACTGTTTTGGGGGTTGTCCCTGTCAGGGTGGTGGATAAATGTCGTAAAAATAAATCAATAAATAAATATTGCGGTTTAACTAGCTTAAGTTACGGAATCCTCGGTGCGCGAGTCCGACTCGCACTTGACCGGCTTTTATGAAATGTATTAACTGCCGATAACGTTCGAAATGCCAAGTTAAATCCTATAAAAAATAGCACCTTGCTGCAGGATGCCTCATTGAGAACGATAAATCAAGACTCCATTTTTTTTTTAAAAGTACACGTCAATTTGACTTCACCTCGCCTGATGTTAAGCTAAAGGCAAAGTCTCGGAAAGAGGGTCACCATCGTGCATGCTCTGCAGTGGCCGTGAGGTCCTGTCAGTGTCACGCAACGTTTCGTGACCTCGTGTCTGATATCATGCCGGTTTCATGATAGATAGCTACGAAATAAATGTACCAGGCAACCGGGGATATGATGGAATCTTTAGAGCGGTGATGGAAATCGCCATTAGTACGTTTTAAAAGATAAAATGATTTGAATTAAATTTTATTGCATTTATTATGCTAACTATACAATGAAATGGTAACTATATGTATTGTATAATGAAACGGTGATTTCATAAAAAAAAACATTACTACAAGACAAAAAGCAACTAGCGCCAAGCGTGTACATTTTAGTTATTTTTAATGCTAATGTGTTATGTACCTGGAGCACAGCCTGGAGTACTACTAGACACTTTCGGCTTCGGGAACGTTTCCTTTGTTCCCGGTATATATAAGAGCTATACTGTAATAAACAAAATGGTGGGCAGAGGTGCCGTTATAAAAAAAAACAAATTATCATTTATTTTTATTATTTTATTTGTCGTAATTATTTATTTAAGCTGTTTTTGTAACATTTCTGGGTACATACCCATATGTATGTAACTATGAAAAATAAATCAATACTTTTTCTTCTTCTTTCTTTCTATCAAACTTACAAGTAAGTTTGCACATCTAGTAACATTTTCCACTATCCGTAACAAATTGTCCCGGCGAACTTCGTACAATAGTATACAAAAAGTAAATACCTACCTTGTTTCTTGAATTACTCTATATATTAAAAGAAATCTCATCAAAATCTGTAGCGTAGTTTTGAAGATATACCTAAGCATACTGTTTGATCCAAACAAACACAACTATGCGTGTATCCGAATTTTTATTCGGAACACCTACGTATGGTATATGCTTGGTATATGTAACTGACAGTGTAAATCGGTTCGAGTCAATAAATTCACCTACTTACTTACTGCCAGCAGGGGACGCCGCGGCCGGACGGGTGATCCGCCCTCTTGCGTAGGGCCATTTCACACATTTCCATAAATTCACCTACATACATCAAGTATTACTGTGGTTTAATTCAGCACATCAATCGGCGACCTACAATATATAAAACCCGACTACCGAAAAATCACGTTCTAAAAGTTACAAACAAGAAAATATCAAGGATAGCCGTGGTCGTATGCCACTTTTCCCTAGAATATATTGTTTTGTTAGAGTAAGTGGCATACGACCACGGCTATCCTTGATATTTTCTTGTTTGTCACTTTTTAAAGCGTGATTTTTCGGTAGCCGGGTTTTAGTTTAAACTTTATTTTTTATTTAAATTATTTTAAGGCAAGGTAAGGCTAATAATATATACATATTTGAAATGTGCTCATTAAGCACTTTTATTTGATACCAAACACGGCATATTTATCTCAAATTTATTTTTTAACACAGTACCTTATGAGCGCTAGAGGGCGCCACACAAGATTGGGTGACACGTCATATAGCCTATAACCATCGGACGATCCAGCCGCTTGTAACGATACCTCATTTGTCCAGTTCTAATAAGTAGTTGAAGAGCTATGAGGGAACAAATGAACATACATATATACATACATACATACATACATAGCCTGTCAAAATCATAACCCTCCTTTTGGCTTCGCCGTAGTCGGGTAAAAACTAATGTGCGCCGCACAAACATAGGGGCGGACAGACGTGAAAAGCGACTTTTCTTTATATTATGTAGTGGTGATATTACTATCTGTATAAGAATGCTATCCCCCGTGGTCCAGCGAAGGCCTGATGCGCGCGCGACTGGCGGGCGCCCGCCGAGCGCGCGGCGACGTGCTCGTGTTCCTGGACGCGCACTGCGAGGTGCAGGCGGACTGGGCGCGGCCGCTGCTGCAGCGCCTGCGCCACAAGCGGGACGCCGTGCTCACGCCCGTCATCGACGTCATCGACCAGGCCAGCTTCGAGCTGCAGGCCGCCGACTCCTACAAGGTGCTGTCACACAACCAGCATGGGAACTCTGGCCTGCAGCGGGAAGGAGATGGTTCACCACTCACCCTACGTCAATAGATAGAATTATGTCTAGGATCACTTCTGTGTGGCTAAGCCGCGATGCAACTGAGCCATGACAGCATATTTCTCTGCTTTTGCCCGCGGCTGCGCCCGCGTGGATGTCGGTTATCGCGACAAAACATAGCCTATGTCCTTTCTCATGGTCTAATCTACCCCTATAACAAATTTTATCAAAATCGGTTCAGTGGTTTAGGCGTAAAGCATAACATACAGACAGACAGACAGCGTTACTTTCGCGTTTATAATATTAAGTATGGATTTCTTTTTTTAAGTATATTCATATCGTTTAAATAGTTTTTTTTTTACTGGTCCAGGTGGGTTTCGAATCCGCAATCCTTCTCTTACAGGGAGAATACTGTTAACCTATCGCCTGAACCAATCATAATTCCGTCTTTGAGGCGACGGTGAAGCCATTTTTACAAGCTTTTGGAAACAATGAATGATTTTTCAATAATTTTTAAACTTTTTTTAGCGTTTTGATTTATTCAAATTTTATCTTTTCCATAACTGCCGGGTGCCTTACGACGTCCAATTGGTAGTATTGGTAACTTAATACCGTGTCGAGGGTGGGTGGTGAACCGATGACCGTTCTGTGAGGAGCGGCAAGTTTAGCATGGATATCGGTGCGGGGCTGGAAGCGTGGAGAAGCTTGCATACTAACTGGTGGAGAACGGAGCGTGGAGACGCGCTAGAAGAGACTAACAATATAACGAACCCACAGGTGGAAGTGAGAGCGGTGATACCGGAGCCGAATGTTAACTCGCATGAAAATGTAACTGCATGATTCAATGGACGTCGTTTTTAGACTGCCTCTGTGGCGCGGCGCCATGGTGTTAAGGTCCTGGGTTCCGTTCCCGGGACGTAGGTATACCTAGGGCAATTCGGACAACATACTTTTTTAAATTAGGAATACATCGGGAAAAAGAAGCGCTCAAGTGGGACTTGAACTCACAACCTTTCCCTTACAGAGGAAATGCTCATCCTGAGCTGTTGAGCCACACCTGAATCACTTAAAATTTCCCTTCTCTTTATATCCGTCTGGGCAACGGTGGAGCCATCTACCAACTTTCTTATGAACTGTTGGAACCAATGAATGATTTTTCAACCATTTTTAAACATTAATTTATGATGACTATATTTGAATTTAAAATAAGCATAATAAATGCTATAAAATTTCATTCAAAAATATTTTAATGAAATTTTCCCATACGATTTAACAAATTCACAATTTTAAAATAAGTCTGAAGATTATCGGTTCACACGACACAATAGTGGGCCGGTAACATTTTTATCACTTGTGATTCGGAAACGCACGGTACCGTGTGAAGATGTTGAAATGGTGTATACAGGGTGAATTTTTCAATTGAATGGCCATTTCTGAAACTATAAGGAATAGCGAGAAATGCTCAAAGGAGTCACGAGCTCGATTTTGATGAAACTTGACACAACATCATTAGATTTTTGAGAAACCAATAATCCTAACTGGGAATCGAACCCTTCGGGAATTTACAGACGTTAATAATTATACAGGTGATTTTATAGACATTTCGAATGAAAAGAATTTGTGCACAGTTTCGATAGCAAAAGTATCTGGAAGTATTAATTTGGCGAAAAATTTTTTTTTAACTCCCCATACATTTTTCCTTTCACCTGAACATTATTCCCATACATTATAAAAATTTTTCTTTCGCCAAAGTAATACTTCCAGGCCCTCGATTCTACTAAAGCAAAACTATTGTCAAGCCACTGAGATTGCAAAAAGCGGCATTACAGTTTAGACTTTATTTCTATACACTAAGGTCCAAAATTAAATGACAAAAGTTTCATTACACTCTTTTATTCACTCTGCTAACAGTTATTTAATATTGAACTTTAAATGCATCGCTTTAAAGTCTATAATGTATTGCCGCTTTTTCCAATCTCAGTGGCTTGACAATAGTTTTGCTTTAGTAGAATCGAGGCCCAGATGATTTTGCTATCAAAACTGTGACCAAACTCTTTTTATCCGAAACGACTATTAAATCACCCTGTAGAAAGAAAATATTTTTTATTTCGCTTGGCAATAAGTAAACATATACCCTTACATTTTAGATACCTACTTTAACTGCAACATTATGGTTATTGTGAGTGGGGTATTGCCACACACAGCCAAGAAATAAACGGCCGCCTCTCAGCTTAATGCTGTCCGCGTAGTAGTGCAAGCGGAAAGCGCTGGTTTTCAGAGACGGCCGGACAGTGGGTGTGACATTATTTGACAATTATGAGAGTGAGATGAGATGAGAACTATTATAGATAATTATTACTTCATATCCAGGTAACGAAAACTTCTCATTTTATGCACCTGTTTCCTATTTAAGTAAATATGATGTACATAGCTCGCTTCCAATACTAACTGGTTTAGGAATGTGTGCAATGTTAGTGTAGGATAGCTATAATATCGCACTCGCTCTAAGGCGTCCATTACACGGTAGGTTTTGCTGTCAGTTTTACCTCAGTTTCCGCTGATAGACGAATAACCTATCATCTAATGCGGTGACTGATGGTTGAATGAGGTATTTTTGTTCGAAACATCAGTCACCGTAATTCATGATTGATGGCATGAATGACGCTTGCATGATCGTGTAATGGACGCCTAACACTCAAGCACTAATTTTGCTATGATTTTATAGCAGCACTTTGTATGTATAGCACGTCAAACAACGTCTTAAGTACTGCTCGGCGGACAAACATGTGATACCTCTACAGTTTAATTATACTACCTGACAGATCTAGGCGATAGGGCAGTGTCCTGGGTCATTGGATCCTTACTAATACTACCTAATGTCTTGATATTGCCTACGTAAACTGAAACTATACATTTTCATTATTTTTAACTAGCTTTTGACCGCGGTTCCGCCCTCTTTCTCATGGTCTAATCTACCCCGATATAAAATTTCATCAAAATCGGTTCAGTAGTGGCGTGAAAGCGTCACATACAGACAGACAGACAGAGTTACTTTCTCATTTATAATATTAGTATGGATTTTCAAAATAAGACAACATTTATAACTTTTTAGATTTGAATGAATTTTTTATAGCATTTATTATGCTAACTTTTAAGTTTGAAAAATATTGGAAAAAATGAAATGCCCAAGTGAGACTCGAACTCACGACCTTTCCCTTACAGGGGCAGTCTCACTTGGACATTTCATTTTTTCCAATGTTTTTCGAACTTTTTAGATTCCTTATTAAATTTCAAATCAATCTTATTATGCATTGTACATGTGTAAACGCAACGTGGATTGAGATAAATGCAATATTCTCTTGCAATCCATACATTTGTGAGCTGGCAGGGAGTTTCAGGTCTTAATGGTGTAGGAATATGTCACCGAACCGCTTGGTTCTTGATGGAATATTCTGCACCGTATGCGGGTGGCATCTAAACCCTGCTCGCGTTGTCCTGTGTAGGGAAGGAGAGGGTGGGACTGCTCCGAAGAGCTCATCAGAACATTCACCATATTCCATACAAGTGAGGTTATATTATGATGTCCGTCTATCCGCAGGTGGGAGGTTTCTCGTTCATGGGCCACTTCCTCTGGACGGATGTGCCGGAGAGGGAGAAGAAGCGGCGCGGATCTGATATTGCACCCACGTGGTGAGTAACTCTGGTTGAAGCCCTTGTAACAGAGCCTCACAGCCTCTCTCTGACGGTAACCAGCGACATCTCTAGAACATATGATATATCCATTCAATCCGCTAGGATCTACCAGTGAAGCAAACAGAAGCTTGAAAATGCCCACGGCATTAAGTCCGCCTTTGTACTCTTAATTTTATATTTGTGCATAAAGAATAAATAAAAAAAGCCTGATACTGTCAGTTGTAAATTATTGATATTGCAAGAATGCCATTAATTTTTAGACCTTAGCACTATATTGTTATTTCATGCAAGTTCACGCGATAAAAACTTCCACTTACTTTTTGCCGACTCCGGTCACGACTTGACTGGCCGGCGAGGGTCGCGCGGTGTGCGCGGAACATTTTTTGTGCGTCTACCCTCCGTTATTTTCAGAATGAAAGTAAGGCTGGCGACACACCACACTCACTACGTCAGTTTTGGAAAGCACAATGTTGTTGGGTTTTAGTGTTTTTATCACTGGATTCCACGTCCCGGATAGTTTGAATCCATCTTCCCTATTGAAATTTTTACACTTTTTAATTTCAATGGCTTCACGCACAATCCTAGAATAGTAGTGGCGATCAGTGGAGAGGACTTTGGGTTGATGCAGCTCAATCCAGTGATTGGTACCCGACTCAAGGTGTTCTGCAACTGCCGATTTATTAAACTGGCGATTTTTCACAGCTGCGATATGTTCTCTAACCCTCTCCGCAATAGTTTGCTTGGTTTGGCCTATGTAGGAACTACCGCAGCTGCAATCTACTTTGCAGACACCCGGTGTTTGCAGAGGTATGACGTCTTTCGACGTTCGCACGTACTTCGCTACTTTGGCGAACGGTTTGAATACGGTCTTGATGGAAAACTTCCGTAAACAAGATCCGATTTTATCCGTTATTCCTTTCACATACGGCATGAACGCCCGCGTGAAGTCCCGAACTGGCATAAAATAACAGAGTTTACACCGCGATAGCTTAAAAATAACTTAGCACTATAGTCTTAAAATCCAAAATAAAATGAAAAACTTTTTTCCATTCACTCTACAAGAAGCCATTTAATTTTAGACCTTAGCTCATAACAATAGAGTTCAAAATTGAATGGATTGCTTGCAGTATATGTGTTATGGTAGTAATTGTCAATTAGCGGTATCAGGGTCCAGCACTTTGGAGTTCACTGTGAACCTTTGGCCTGGATCCTGGTCTTAGGACCTGCCGCCTGCTCCACTATGCCTCGTGTCAAATGGATTAAGAATAAAGTTTGTTGACCGGTTACTTAGGGGTTGTCAACATTTTTCACACTGTAGCGAAACCGACTGCAGCGCCACGTGGCGCCCGCGTAACCCTTTTTTACCCACGACGGAACGGAGACGGTATATGAGTTTGGGGTGAGAGGATGTTTGTTTGTGCAAATTCATGTTGTCATTTTCTCTGAAACTACCAATCCAGTTATGATGCAGTTTTCAGTTATGGGTTCGGCTTTAATTGGTGCATGTTCTTAGATAGGTGTTACGGTTACAACCCGTTAGGCGCTGTAGTAAACATTTTCAATTTTTTTATTTTTTTATTACTTCGGAAAACATCGGAAAAAATGAAACGCTCAAGTGAGAACTCACGACCTTTCCCTTACAGGGGGAATGCTCTTCCAACTGAGCTATTGAGCCACACCTGATTCATTTCAAATTTTCCTTCTCTTTATATCCGTCTTTAAGGGCGACGGTGGTGCCATCTATCAATATTTTACGAACTGTTGTGTTTTTATTACTTGTTGTTACACAACAATTACAACTTATAATACGATATTTACCGCAAACTTTATTCTCAATGGAACTGGCACGGCCTATAGTGCGTTGTACCGTGGTGTGCAGGTCCCCCACGATGGCGGGCGGGCTGTTCGCCATCAGCCGCGACTACTTCTGGGAGCTGGGCGCGTACGACGAGCAAATGGGCGGCTGGGGCGGCGAGAACCTCGAGATGTCCTTCCGGATATGGCAGTGTGAGTGCTTAGCGCTTCTAGAAGATCACTATAGTTCGTTCGCGTTAAGAATGCAGCAAGGTCAAGTTCACAGTGTCCAGTTGAAGACATTGCTTCGAACGCAACGGTTGTGTCCTGTCATTTGTGTTAGCTGATTTAAATTACAAGGTCAAGTTCACAGTGTCCAGTTGAAGACATTGCTTCGAACGCAACGGTTGTGTCCTGTCATTTGTGTTAGCTGATTTAAATTACAAGGTCAAGTTCACAGTGTCCAGTTGAAGACATTGCTTCGAACGCAACGGTTGTGTCCTGTCATTTGTGTTAGCTGATTTAAATTACAAGGTCAAGTTCACAGTGTCCAGTTGAAGACATTGCTTCGAACGCAACGGTTGTGTCCTGTCATTTGTGTTAGCTGATTTAAATTCTTAACACGAATTCACTGCATTTTTAACGCGAACGAACTATAGTTCAGTTTAGGGTGGATTCGACAAAAACTTAAATTTATACACGAATCACTATTCCATAATCTATTCCAAGATTTTATACTCAAGATAATTCCATGCAATCTACCATATAGCTGATCGAGAGTGAATGAAGAATTAATGTAAATAATACCCGGCATAATTTGCATGCTACTGGGAAATCACAATGAAAATGATGATGGATGCTCAAATATTTGGTTGCCAACTATCTTTTGTGAGCGTCAGCCTCCGTGGCGTGGCGGTAGTGAACGTGGCCGCTACGCAGGAGGCGCGGGTTCGATTCCCACTCAGTGCAAATATTTGTATGCTTATATATAAGTATTTGCATTGGTCTGGTTGTAAAGCTGTCGGTCCCGGTTGCCATACGAACATCCATGGCAGTTGTTACAGGGGAATTTGGTGAATTGGCCCACATAGAAGGGCTGATCACCCGTCCGGTCAACCAGCGTCCCCACTGGCAGCAGTAGTATGTAGCAGTATTGTGTTGTGTGCGTTCCAGGCGGCGGCACGCTGGAGACCGTCCCGTGCTCGCGCGTGGGCCACGTGTTCCGCTCCTTCCACCCCTACGGCATGCCCGCCGCCTCCGACACACACGGTGAGTCACCACAATACGACACAATACAAACATTACACCGACGGACATAACTCGTTTTTTTATATAGGACACGTCAAGTCAAGATACCTCTCAGCCTCAGGAGGGATTTTGCCTCACTGTGTGTTTTCTACCGCCTATATAATGGTTTGTGCTCAGATGAATTATTTGACATGATGCCTACAGCTACATTCTATCATCGCACCGCTCGCCATAGACAGGGAATTCATCGCCACACATTGCATCCTAATACGGTGCGCACCGTGCGGTATGAAAGGAACTTCATCCCACGTACGCTCAAGCTGTGGAATGAACTCCCTGCCACGGTTTTCCCAAGCGACTACAATATGGGGTTCTTCAAGAGGGGCATTAGAAGGTTTCTTCAGGGTAGGCAGCGCGAGTGTAACGCCCCTGGTGTTAAGCTAAAGGCAAAGTTTCGGAAAGAGGTTCACTATCGAAAGCATGTAGCACGTAGCGTGATTGTGGCAAAAAGAGAGGGAAAGAACGACTTTTGTTTCGCGTGGTCTATACCTGTACTACACTTTGAACTTCCGAAGATATTCCTGCACGATTATATGTACCTACTAGAATTCTGCCGCGCAATCTTGACGTTTAAGAAAGCATGATTGCGTGACCATCTAAAGGCAGCTATCCAGTTAAGAAACTCCGCATTTACAGCAGAAAGTACTCAAAACCGTCAGGCCCGTATCAAAGGTTTAACAAATGAGAGGAAGCTCGTGAAATGTAAAAGGATAGAAGATAGCTGACGTCTCTGCTTAGCCCCAAAGTAAAAATATCAGGAGCATAATATGTATGTACGGGAGAGTAAAGTATATTGCACCGCCTAAATTTCTCATTATATTACACTTTTTTCTACATTGGCAACACTTTAGATGTCTATTTAAAATGGTGGTGTTGAAGACGATACTAAAACATAGTTTGGTGTTGCCAGTGTAGAAAAAAAACGTGTCATGTAATGAGAAATCTAGGGGTGGTACGATTTAAAAGGCGGCTAGAATTGTTTGGCCGATATGTCGTCTGAACTATCGACAATTATATTCCAACGCGTTCCCCTTCAACTATATGGGATGGTACATGTATTACCGACAAATAGATTTGGGCCACCCCATGTCTTCCCATGCGGTGTCGTACAAGGCGACTAAGGGATAGGGCTGTTTAACATCAGACAGATATATACGGCCCAGACTCAGCCTCAGATATAGGCTCGAGTCAATAATAGTGCCCGGAATACGGCAATAGGCTCACCCTTTTACGTGGGACCGAATACACTGATAGGTGAAATCTGTGCGTTAATGTGTTAATTAACCTCTGCCTAACCCTCTGGAGATAAAGGCGTATTTATATGTATGTATGTATGTATGTAACATACCATTTGTCATATGTGCAGGTATAAACACAGCTCGCATGGCTGAGGTCTGGATGGACGAGTACGCAGAGCTGTTCTACCTGCACCGGCCTGACCTTCGAGTGAGTATACCTCGATTCATATATCTTGAACATAAATCGTGAAATAGAGAAGGCCTTGACGTACGCAGAATGTTTTGTTATAATATACTATGCTTGGTGAATGTGAGCTCGTCCACCGCAGTAGCACCCTGCGGTATCCTCAAAATACATTCAAGGAACGTGTACTGGGCGTATAGAGCACAATTTAGGTCGAAGATATGTGAAGCGAGCTATATTACCTGACTGTTAGTTGGATGCACCCATCGGACCAGGCAATCTACAGCGGTATACCTTTTCATCTGTCATTTCATGTCTGAAAGAGTATCTTTGCTCTTTGATATCTAAGTGTAAAAGTCGCTTTTGTTCTCTAGATAGAAAAATATATTTTTAATTAAGTTCTCTTCACCTTTTGTAAATTCCAAATATCATTAAAACTGTTTATACTGGAGATTAATGGCGCTTGGTGGAATCTGCTACACATATTGAATAACACACTTGTACTTTTCCACTGAGTTTAGTTTATTCTCAAAGGTTTACATTGATGTTGAGAATGCCGTAAGGCGAAACCGGTCAGGTTCATAATTAAAATAAACTCAGTGAAAAAGTACAGTGTGTTATTCAATATCATTTAAACTATTTATTTTTACCTCCATGGTGCCGAATTTATCAAATAACTTTTTTATTAATTAAAAACTCAGATTCGGTACCTCCTTGGTGTAGTTTTTTTATTTGCTTTATACGCCATTTTATAATTTCCTCGCTGAGGTGGGATGAAAAGTTACGTGTTGCACTCGAGTGCAAAGATTGTTCATCTCGTGCGTTTGATTCCCTCGCTACCGTTCAGGATTCTAATTTTTTAATTATATAATCCTCCGCTTGCTCGGTGATTAAAAAGCAACTTTGCACTCCTGTATAACAAATAACTGTTCCCGAACATTACTATTAGAGACATCGGGATATTTACCATGCATTGTTTCGAGTGTCTCTGCAAAAACAAGCGAGAACAACGCAAAAGAAAATCGCAAGTGGATACATTAAGCATAGTATGTCGTGAACGTGATCGAGATCGAGTTCGAGTGTGCAGTGAGAGTGAAACCAGTGGTAGTGCTGATACGCGTCATAAAAGAAGTCGATAGAGGGTAGATCGATATATGCTCTCTTAAAAACCTTTTCTACTACTTACCGCCAATACTCCAGTTCCTCCGTGATCACGGCGCTTCCAACAGCGCCGAAATATCGGACACTCTAAACAATTCATGGTAAATATCCCGATACGTCTAGTAATGTCAGTGTCCATGACAGTTTAAATACGTACGCTCAAGCTGTGGAATGAACTCCCTGCCACGGTTTTCCCAAGCGACTACAATATGGGGTTCTTCAAGAGGGGCATTAGAAGGTTTCTTCAGGGTGGGCAGCGCGAGTGTAGCGCCCCTGGTGTTGCATACGTCCATAGGCCGCGGTAACCACTTTCCATCAGGTGGGCCGTGTGCTTTTCTGCCACCTAAGTGGTATAAAAAAAATACCTATATTCCAGAACAATCCGTTAATCGGCGACGTGACTCACCGCAAGGTCCTCCGCGAGAAGCTCAAGTGCAAGAGCTTCCAGTGGTACCTGGACAACATCTACCCGGAGAAGTTCGTGCCCGTCCGGGACGTGTACGGGTACGGCAGGTAGGGGGCTCGCCCACTGCGGCTACTGTCGCTGGCATCTATTTGACTTCACCTCGCTTAATCTCAAAAATCGAAAACGTCATCGATCTCTGATTTTAGTGTCTCAATATTACATTTCTACCATTGATCTGTAATCCTACTGCCAATCGATTGTACAATAAATGGAGATTTATAATTGTGTATTCTACTGACTAGTTATGTTTATTTATTCATATATAACATTATAATTATATACTAAAAAACTACTAATTACAAATAAAATAAAAGAAACCAATTAAAAACTAAAACTAAGACTAAAATTAAAACGCGTCGTAGAATTGCTCCGCATCGCTGACTAGTCAAATTAATTACTTTTCACTAAACGTCAAAACGATAAGTTATAAGGTAACTTGTATGAAATAAGATTTAGTGACGTCATAAAATTTAATAGTCAGGTTGGGTGGATGATTAAAAATAAACAAAAATTATAAAGTTCGAAATCATCGGAAAAAATAACTCACGACCTTTCCCTTACAGGGGGAATGCTCTTCCAACTGAGCTATTGAGCCACACCTGATTCATTTCAAATTTTCCTTCCCTTTATATCCGTCTTCAAGGGCGACGGTGGAGCCATCTACCAACATTCTTACGAACTGTTGGAAACAATGAATGATTTTTCAACCATTTTTAAACATTCAATTTTGATGACTCCGCCCGAATATTTGACTGAATTTTTCGAACTTTAAAGTTAGCATTAAAAATGCTATAAAAAATTTAATCGAAAATTATAAAATAAGAACGAACGCAATTTTTACCGCTTTGTTACCGTATAAGCTCATTTAGATAATTTATTTTAACTATAGGATGGTACTCAATTATAATATTGAAATAGCAGTTACACATACTTCAAACTTGACTTCTAATCTCGAGGCGCGATCTACATGTACCTGTATGTTACTGGGAACGGTAGTTAGCCACTTCCTGCGGTAGAACTTCACTACCTATATCTTCGGGGTCCTGTAGACTTCTCTCAGTGGTTCTCCCGGACGGTTGGCAAATCCATGAGGCCCCAGTAAGGCGGGTGTGTGTGGTGCAGGTTCAAGAACGAAGCAACGCAGCTGTGCCTGGACACTCTGCAGAGGGAGGGCTCGCCAGCGCCGCTGGGCGCGTACCCGTGCCACCGCAGTCTGCAGGCGAGCCAGTACTTCTCGCTGTCGCGGCGCGGGGAGCTGCGGGACGAGGACAACTGCGCCAGTGTACAGCGTGCCAGGTCATTTATTTATTTATTTTTCATTCATTCATTAATTCATTCATTCATTCATTCATTCATTCATTCATTCATTCATTCACTCATTCATTAATTCATTCATTCATTCATTCATTCATTTATTTATTTATTTATTACATGAAAAACTTACAGCTACTAAAACATGAATAGCGTTGGATTAGGCAATAGAAAGCCAGTAACAAGTTCTCGCTTATAGTCACTGCGTAGGTAAAACATTGTGAACATAAACACGCATTGCACAAACCTTATTTAACTGTCAATACTAGCAATATATGACAGTAATTTATGGGTTTGAAAAAAGCTAGGCTCAAGCACCTTGCCGCGGGCACACTAGTCGAGAAAGGGTCAATATCGTGCTGCTAACAGTCTGTTCAAGTTACGAGTAGCCCTCACTATGTAGCTGTTTTGCCTGTAATTTGTAGAAGCATTCGAAATTCGTAGCGGTGGATTAAATCGAATTGACTTACATGGTACATTGAATGAAAATTTTTGATAGTAATGCCGTACGAACCATTGCAACCATCGTATGAACCGGGGTGCGAGGGAAATGCTTTCGGCAATCTCACCTCCAGCAACCAAGGACCCAAGACGACGTGCGTTTTAGTCGGTTCGAGTCCGACATAGCCACCTTCACCGGCTCCGTGGGGGTGGTATCCGTGGGCATTTATCAAACGATAAAAAAAACTATCGTATGAACACAATATTATTATTGAGGAAGACTTACATACTAATCAACAAAAGACAAGGCTAAAAAAAGAATGTTCACTGAGTTTCTTGCGAGTCTTGTCAGGTCTGGGCCGCGTTTGGAACTGGTGCGCGGTGGTCTATTTGCTTAACTAGTTTTTAATATTTATTTTTATATTGACATTTTGTAAGTTCCGACGTAATGGTCTGTACTGAATAATTGATTTATAATTTTGACAAACGATTAATCCATACATTAAACACTAATTATATTCTAAATTTGAAGCTTCTATGTGCGCTAGAAGTGCCTTAGAATTTTTATGATCGGTCAGTGAGTGAGTGAATAACAAAATTAAGAAACTTTGATTCGTTATATTTTTGAACTACTCGTTCAAATTGAAATTAATTTGAAATGTATCGAGTTTATACAATGCATTTTTAACTACTAAAAATTCAGGCTTCTAGTTTTATCCAGAAACAAGTTATAGGGAGGTCGAAAATGGCCTGAACTGCTTCGAGAAAGATGGTTAGATGGTACGGTCGTGCCACTTTTTTTTGCTTGCTCGACTACCGTGCCCCCAGAAATTGTATACTCCGTCCATTCGTTTATTTTCTTTTTGATAGTTTGAGACAATTTGAAACTAGTGACACCCGCGTACGGTACCGTTTCGATTCGAAATAATTATCGATTTTACTTACGTACATTTTTCAATCGATATAATGCATTGACATATTTTTAATATATAAATATTAATCAAATACATAGGGAAAAAGAATCTTCTCGGGCGGGACTCGAACCCGCAGTCTTTCCCTTACAGGGAGAATGCCTGACCAATTCGGCTACCGAGACACGCCCGATATGATTCAAATTTCCCATCTTATACGTCTTTAAGGCGACGTGGCGTCATCTACCGATTTTCTTACGAACTATCGGAATCAATGAATGATGTTACAATCATTTTTAAACATTGATTTTTTGATAACTGCGCCCAAACAATAGTTCGTAAGAAAATCGGTAGATGACGCCACGTCGCCTTAAAGACGTATAAGATGGGAAATTTGAATCATATCGGGCGTGTCTCAGTAGCCGAATTGGTCAGGCATTCCCCCTGTAAGGGAAAGACTGCGGGTTCGAGTCCCGCCCGAGAAGATTCTTTTTCCCTATGTATTTGATTTGTATAGTTAGCATACTTAATGCTGTAAAAATTCCTTCAAATATAAATATTATTTATTTGTTTATAAATAAAGGTGATGTGACACCTGAAAACTGGGCGACTCGTGTAGAGGACAAGAAAAATAAATATGTCTGATTGGGATCTAGACGTTGTAATTTACAATATAATAGACCAATAATTGATTATTCAAGTAACAGAGGACTCAACTGACGAGCCTTGTGTAAATTATGAAGAATAATAAATAATAAACAGATATTTTCCAACATTCTACACAACACAAGAAGACTCTGATAAATAAATGTAATAAATATTAACAAAATCGATTTGTAGACAATTAATCGAATTATCATATTTCAAGATCTGCTTTATAGTCTGTGGTTGTTCGTTATGCACAGGGCACTTCACTAAGTGGGCGTTAACCGTCAATAACGTTTGACATTACTGTAGTACATTATTCCGTAAATAAAAACAGTAATTCATATGCGTAAGCTGTCAAAAAGAAAATAAACGAATGGACAGAGTATAATCATAATCAGTTCTGTGTCCATGGTCATTTCTGTAAACATGGCTATGATCCCCAGGAGCAGTCCGGCCGGCGCCGTGTCCCGCGCGGTGCTGCTGTCGGCGTGCCGCGGCGCGCGCGAGCAGCAGTGGTCGCTGCAGTCGAGCGGCCAGCTGCAGCACGTGACGTCACGCCTATGCCTGCAGTCGCCCGCAGCTGTAGGGGACGTGCTGGCCAGCCCTTGTACCGCCGAGCCGCGCCAGCTGTGGGACATCGACTACGCCGAGCGCAACAACTTCCAGCATGACGGTCAGTGTACACCACACCATCATTATTTATACTGGAGATTGATGGCACTTGGTGTAGTATGTTTGAATGATTTTTTTATAGCATTTATTATTTTTTTAAGTCGAAAAATAAGCATAATAAATGCTATAAAAAATTCATTCAAATATTTGGGCAGAGTCATCAAAATTCAATGTTTAAAAATGGTTGCAAAATCGTTCATTGTTTCCAACAGTTCGTAAGCATGTTGGTAGATGGCACCACCGTCGCCCTTAAAGACGAATATAAAGAGAATGAAAATTTGAAGTGATTCAGGTGTGGCTCAATAGCTCAGTTGGAAGAGCTTTTCCCCTGTAAGGGAAAGGTCGTGAGTTCAAGTTTCACTTAAGCGTTTAATTTTTTCCGATGTTTTTTGAAGACACTTTGTACTTTTCCACTTAATTTTATTTTTCACCTGACCGGTTTTGAGGATACCGCGAGGCGAAACCGGTCAGGTGAAAAATAAAATAAAGTGGAAAAGTACAAAGTGTCTTACTCAATATGTGTAGCAAATTAACGTTCTTAGGATACAACGGCCGTGTGAGCTGCAAACGCGTGATAACTTAAGATTCCTGACCTATGAGACAAGAACTTTCGAACGCTTACTCATTACTTTTAAGTTAAGCTTGTAATATCATTGTTCAAAATAACGTCAGTATACCATTGTGTTATTTCCAATGGAGTAGTAAATTTGAAAAATAGAGGTTTTTCTTATGTCTCGTGATTATTTGTTTACAGTGAAAAGACGTTAGTAACATATTGCCCATTGTTGGCATTGCCTACTGGTGTGGGCACTATTAAAAAAAACGTTGAAACAACTTTGCCATCTCTGCAAGAGAAAGCACTTTACCATCTCTGCAAGAGGAAGCAAGAATCTGCGGTAGCCTAGTGGTATGGGTATGACTGCTGAGACGAGGTCTCGGGTTCGATCCCAGGTTTACCATGGCACACACCAATGACTTTTCGATGCTTTTCGAAGTTATGTGTGTATTTATCGCAGGTTTATAAGTGCCCGGTTAATGGCAATAGGCTCGCCACCTATTACATTGGGAACTAAACATAAACTGGCGAAATGTGGGTGCTAGCACCTCTGCCTACCCCTTCGGGGAATATAGGCGTGAGTTTATGTTATGTTATGCAAGAGGAAGCCGGAAAGAATCGTGATATTGGTACTCCTGGCACCTGCGATATAGTACGGTACATATTGTTGCAGGCGCCGCACTGGACCCCGAGCAGGAGAGGAGGATCAGCAAACTGCGCGGCCCACGGTCAGTACGCGTCCCTCACGCCATACAGATTACTCCTTTTCTCTTCCTCTTCACTAACCCTCTTCTCTTCTCTTGGCAGCCTCTGTTGCGTATTGTACCCTAATGAGTACCCCCTGCAAGGTTATTCAAAATGAGCTTTTTATAGATAACGAAACCTAACGTACCTAATATTACCTACCTATCCTATCCTATGCCGCACCATTAAGACCTGGAACTCCCTGCCAGCTCACGTGTTTCCTTCTTCCTACAGTCCCGGGTCCTTTAAGCGGGGCGTGAAAAGGCATCTGATGAGGCCGTCAAGCTGACTGCCACCACTGTTAACATGGTACATGTTTACGATGGTGACCCTCTTTCCGAGACTTTGCCCTTAGCTTAACATCAGGCGAGGTGAAGTCAAATTGAAGTGTCCTATATAAAAAAAATGCAACTATTTAGTCAGAATTTGACGGATGTCTCTTAACACAGAGTATGTTAAGTATATATTTCATTTTTTTATTTATTTAAACTTCACGCACTTAATGCCGTAGGCATTCTCTACCAGTCAACCTAATAGGTGGTGCAGAGAACAACAGAGTAGGTGCATTATCGAAGGTTAGCCGCGGTTGCCTAGTGGTATGGGTAATGGACTGCTGAGACGAGGTCTCGGGTTCGATCCCAGGTTTACCATGGCACACACCATTGACTTTTCGATGCTTTTCGAAGTTATGTGTGTATTTATCGCAGGTTTATAAGTGCCCGGTTAATGGCAATAGGCTCGCCACCCTATTACATTGGGACCTAAACATAAACAGGCGAAATATGGGTGCTAGCACCTCTGCCTACCCCTTAGAGGAATACAGGCGTGAGTTAATAAAAAAAAAAAGAATAGATAAACACTAACGGCCGTTCCCAATAAATTACTTACAGTTAAACATACATCGCGTTATTGGGAACGGCGGTTAATCTACATAATACATAAGATAGATAGTACCTAAATACTAATATACGCATACATATTATAGCTAAATATAGTAATATATTAATAACAATATATTAAATACGCCCAAATAACTACCACTCAATCCTACAACCATAATTACCACCCGAGGGCTTTCAGTCGCTTAAAGCAATAAGGCCGCCTATTGTATCCATACTTAATACTTAATACTTAATCCATACTAATATTATAAATGTGAAAGTAATCTGTCTGTCTGTATGTTACGCTTTCACGCCTAAACCACTGAAACGACTTGATGAAATTTGGTATAGGGGTTGATTAGACCTTGAGAAAGGACATAGGCTATGTTTGGTCGCGATAACCGACATCTAGTGCGTTTATAATGTATGTTTTAGTGAGTTTATAGTTACTTATTCATATTCTGTCTTCCGCGGTTTATAGTGTCATGCAGTTGAATTAATTCTTGTATATGAAGAGATAGGTATTTATTATTGTCTTTTGAGTAAAAGATAACAGAATCTTACGTATCCTTTATTGTTTAGTCATCAGTGTCGATTTGATCTACACAAAGACCGTTCACACGAACCTTTCCAATACCACAATTTATGGTTCGAAAGGATGAGCCAATCACCACAGTTTCACAATAACAAATTATCATTCCATCTCGATAACAATGAGTATAGGATGACATGAAAAAACCCTCACTAATGTTGTAAGGAACATTTTTACAGACCTTTTGGAAAGAAATATCAAGTTCAATATTTTCTATTTCATTTCTATTACTTTCTACAAATCTAATCTTCTCTATATACATGTTGTATGTAATTTTACTATCACTTTGTTCTTCTATTCCAAATCCATGTTCCCAACATGGACAACCTTGAACATGACTGTTATCACCACAAATAACGTAATGTTTGGAACAAATAACTATATTGATTTTGAATGAATTTAGAGACACACTATTGTTTGAAACTGATGAATTGTTTGTGATTGCCTTCCCTGTATAAGAGATATTGTAATTCCAACACGAACACTTACCAACCTCGTCAACAACACCGCTGCAACTATAATTGTTTTGATTGATACACTTGTCAAGATGCGTGAACAGACCATGTTTAGATTCTTCGCTTTCTTCACCAGATACACGTGTGTTATTAGGTTCGTTAGAATGCTGTGCCGATGAACAAAAGCACTCTATATGCCAGTCTCGAATGCAATGAGTGAACTCAACCAATCCAGCATTGTCATCATAAATGAGATGAAAAGGCCAAGGAGGTGAAACATAATCACACACCTCCAATATGGTGTCTTGATTTCTTACACTTCCTTTATCTGTAACGTTCACACCATTCTTGTAAAATGTATTAAACTTTAATCTTGCCGTAGTTGCATTTTCGTATTCCATCTCATACGTCCAACAGGGACATCCTGATATAAATCTTTTACTTCAGCAAATGTACGATGTATCCCAACACTGACTGGAAACACCTTTGAAACCGTGGCATTCATTTTTCAAGCGGTTGATCTCATCTTGCAATTTGTTGATATCTTTTATATGATCTACGTCACTGCTATGTGTTCCATTGAAGTCTTCCAATATTTTAAGCTCGTATTCTTTAGATTTTAGTACAGGCCTCGGACAGCTATATCCTCTGTCGAAAATCGAAGCATAAAGCAACAATAACGACAAATGTAACATATCGATTTCTGTATGATCTTCGTTATCTCAAATGAAGCAAAGGAATATTCGCAAGCTGCATAAATGCTTAATATATATTGTGGGGATTTATAAAAAAAACCTGTTCAGCATGATGTAACTTGTATCTGGTTTTATTAATGAGTTCCATCATAAATTGTCATAATATTACATATTACATAATATGTTATTCTTAATTTTTTAACTCGAACGTAACCAAAACATCTAGGGATTTGCCTATTTTGGGCTAAATAAAGAGGTGTAATATATGGGATACTGGTGGTCGTGAACACGGCCGCTACGCAGTGCAAATATTTGTATACATGAATATGGCTATTTGCATTGGTCTGGGTGTTTCTATGTAAAATAGGTATGTATTTACAAAAAAAATGTATCTAAGTATGTTTATCCGCATTCTAGATTCCATAACACGAGCTAGTTAAGCTTACCATGGGTAGATGACATCGTTGCGTTGTGTAGAATGTTGTGATTTTATTTATTTATTTATAAACTGACTTTTCAGGAAAATCAAAGGTAATTATGTACCTATACCATGATCGCGTTATCCCCGTTATTATTATTGTATATAATGGAACGCGAGAGTTAAAAAGTTATTATATCGAAGTACAGGTGAACCACATTTATAAGTCGCATCGGCAAAGTTCGCCTGCTCAGAAGAGTAAGCTAACGCCAATTAATTGCGAACGCTATTGAAACACCAACTTTATTGCGTTGCGTTAAGATTGAAAATGCAATAAATCCAGAGAGTAGTGCTTTCTCGCTCGTTGTTCATTGTTTCAAACATGGCGCGCAGGCGGCAACCAATAATAAAGGGCCATGTTTGGCGGAGCGTTGTGATTGGTTAAGATTTTTTGGCGCGTTTCTAATATGAGACTTCTGTGCAGGCACATCGGCGTAACTTATAAACTTGGTGCTATTTTTCAACACGCAATACAATATATGTTAAAATTCTGAATTGGTGAACATTTTCCATTGTATGGCCATGACACCACTAGTACCCCAATGGCGATGTGACCGTAGTTTCCTCGTTGTCGGCAGACGGGTCTCGCGTTCCCTCCTGTCGTACGCGGCGCCCGGCGAGGAGCGACTGACGGATGCTCGACGGAGCGACGGGAACGGGAGCAGACACACGCACCAGGTACGGGAGAGTTGACTATATTGTACCGCCTTTTAAATCGTACCACCTCTATTCATTCACTCTATAAGGGTAGGGTCGCGGGTTCGAGTCCCGTCCGAGTGATTCATTTTTTATTCATCTCGGAAGCTTGCAAAGATGTGTCTGTATTTACTTGAACGCGGTCTTTTTTATGTTTATTTTAGAGTTAAACAAACCAAACAAGTTAAAAACTGTAAAACGTTAAATAAGACCAAAGTAATAAGTACAAAACTTTATTTAAGATGGGTTTATCCACTTAGTTATACTATTAGTTATGGATGATATATTTATTTATTTACTATTACGTTAAGTATACGCCTCCCCCACCACTAAAAGTGGAAACTTTATATACCATTAGGTTTAGGTTTAAAGAATTGTATTCTCATATAGACATATTATTACATCACTTACATGAGAACATAAATTACAGATTCATACATTACTATTCGTTGTCACACTAAAAACAGACACGTTCTGCTGTGCAATTCACTAAGCGAGCACAACGATGCGAGTCGCAACGTTGTGCTCGATAGAGATTGTCATTGGTCGATCTCCAATGACGTGATACAATCCGACCAATGACAATCTCTATCGAGCACAACGTTGCGACTCGCATCGTTGTGCTCGCTTAGTGAATTGCAGTGCAGTACATTGAGATTGAGAGATGTGTTTGGCTAATTGTTTCATAAATACATTCAACGAGTTAATTCTTTTGAAGTCCGAGGGTAGCTTGTTAAAAAGGCGCGCACCTTCGTATGATATCGTCGACTGGCCGTAATTTGTTCGAGTCTTAGGCAAAATGATAAAGCTTGCGCGTTGAGTGCATTACCATTATTCTTTCTATCATCTAATCTACCAATTCTAACAAGTTTCCACGACGCTTGAGTAACTACAAATTTAGCTGCGTAGCATTCTTACCTATAAATATATATTCTATTCAGTGTTATTGTGTTGCAGTTCACGAAGAGACACAAGAAGCCGAGGTTCCACACGCGGGTGACGACCAAAGGTAATGTTATCACTCTAGTGACGACTAAGGGCCGGCGCCCAGTGCCGGCATCGGCAAGCATGAGGATTTGTATTTGTCGTGTAACAATAGACCTTATTGTTATAGAAATAAGATTAAACTTTAATTGTTAACCATACCGCTGCAGAATGCCGATCGATGCCGACGATAGTCGACGATCGTCATTGAAATTTCAATTTTATGATGATAGTGATAAGATCTATTATGCTTGGCAAAAAAAAATCCTGAAGCTCGCCGATGCCGATAATGGGCGCCGGGCCTAAGGGTGGATTCGACCAAACCTAAATTTATACACGAATTACTATTCCAGAATTAATCTTTTCCAAGATTATATCCTCGAGAAAATCAATAGACGTTATTTCATGCAATCTACAGTATAGCTAATTTAAAGTGAATGAAGAATTAAGCATCGGTAGCTTAGTGGTTAAGGAGTCGGCCTTACGATCGAGAGGTCCCGGGTTCGAATCCTGGCCATTACACTACCTGCGTGAACCCACTCCTAGCACAAGTAATTTAGCTTTGTTGGGAGGGGGTTAGAGGGAATATTAGTACCTAACTTAAAGTAAGTAAGTAAAAAAAAATGTATGTAATAAGTACCCGGCAATTATGTGTTGTTTTACAAAGGCACGGTGTTAAGCATAAGTCATGTCAACTCGCTTTTGTCGTATTATAACATATGACAGAACTTTTAAAACGTAGGGTTATGAAATTACAGGTGTGACACGCCATTTTATTATTTGTATAATAGCTATTTGTTGCATGAGAAACGGTGGTATATTACTAATACCCGAATAAGGTCATTATTCTTAGGATTATGCATGGTAGAATGTGAGATTGGCTTACTCTCGAATATGTGACCGTTTATTCCTATAATAAACGTCGTAAAGTAAAAACGTCCTAGAATAAAACTGCTTATTCTAGGAATAAACATTACTTGCGTTTGGTCGAACCGGCCTAGTTACCACATGTAGACAGCGCCATCTAGCGGCAACAACCTATACCACTTCGACACTAGCACAGAACTGTCGATCGAACTACGAAAGTGAAGTTTACCGCGCTGATAGCTCATCATCACACACTATCCCCTACTGACTGATATATCCCTCCACAGACCCTGCGGCCATGGGTGCCTTCTTCAGCGAGATGCTGGAGACGGGAGGCCAGAAGTAGCTCATCATTGAAGACTTGGTGGAGGTCACCACCGCGCCGCCTGAAGTGCTACACCCACGTTATCATCAGCACAGTCCGCCAAGGATAGCTGTACAGGGATCGGGCTTTACCTACGGATCGTGGACCGCCCCCCGCCGCGCTATGTAAGAGCCTGAGCGACGAACCAGTGGATAACAAGAAGGCATTAGAAGGTTTCTTCAGGGTCAGCAGCATTCGTCCATAGGCTGCGGTAACCACTTTCCATCATGAGGGCCTTGTGCTTGTCTGCCACTTAAATAGTAACATACCCCCTATTACGTGAGACTGAAAATCTTAATTGGTGAAACGTGGATACACCTCTGCCTGCCCCTTCGGGGATTTACAGGCGTGAGTATATGTATGTATGTATGTACGTATGTACAATTTAGTTGCCAATTTCGGCTTCCAATTTTAGCTGCTCCAAATTTGGCTGCCAGTTTCAGCCTCATTAGCAGTAATAGTCACAGGAAAATGTTCCTTCGTACTTAAAGTCGCGTCTCTAAAACCCATACATATCGACTGGACAACACTAAAGGGTGTTAAAATGACTGAATCCCGGCGGTTAGTAGAGTAGCCAGAGCTCACTGGACAGTTTCTGTGCTGGCAAAGCTGAAAGACCAAAGGCTTGTCCTGTTCTGTTCTGTGCTCTGACGGCACAGAAACTCTCTGTGCTTACAGGATCGGCAGCGCGAGCGTGACTCCCTGGTGTGGCACACGTTCATAGGCCGCGGTAACCACGCACCATCAGGTGGTTCATGTGCTTGTCTGCCACCTAATTAATAGACAAAAAATACAAGAAAATTGTCTTTAGAGCATTCTGGTCGCTTCCACCCTTTTGAAATATCTATATAGATATATTTTTGTACACAGATAAATGTCCAAAATTAAATTGTTTATCTATTAAACACATAGACCGGTGGTAGCAAAACATGTACAAGCAATAGTCGACTTGTTGTGAAGTGATTTTCATGTCATTAGGGAACTTTTATGTTTGAAAAGTCGACGTTGCTTGTACTATTCTCCTTTCAACGTTCCCTGTGTATACTTAGGAGATAATATATAGAATCAATATTATAATTTCTATTTAATTTTTGTGATTGTTTTGTAACAAATTTATTGTACAGAGTGATTTTTTTCAAGTAGGTATGCCTAAACCGAACCTATGAGAGATATACCTACATGACAACTGAAACTAAATTTTTAGTTTTATTATAAATATAAAAAAATTAAAACAAAACTATTCTTGCACCAATAGATAGTGTTAGTAACTAAATTAAGTAATAACCAATGACGTCACTGTTTTACCATGACGTCATTGGTTATAACGTGTAAGGGCCGGCGCCCATCATCGGCATCGGCGAGCTTCAGGATTTTTTTTTGCCAAGCGTAATAGATCTTATCACTTTCAACATAAAATTAAAATTTCAATGACGATCGTCGACGATCGTCGGCATCGATCGGCATTCTGCAGCGGTATGGTTACCAATTAAAGTTCAATCTTATTTCTATAACAATAAGATCTATTGTTACATGACAAATCTGCGGTAGCCTAGTGGTATGGGTAATGGACTGCTGAGACGAGGTCTCGGGTTCGATCCCAGGTTTACCATGGCACACACCAATGACTTTTCGAAGTTATGTGTGTATTTATCGCAGACTTATAAGTACCCGGTTAATGGCAATAGGCTCGCCACCTATTACATTGGGACCTAAAACATAAACTGGCGAAATGTGGGTGCTAGCACCTCTGCCTACCCCTTCGGGGAATACAGGCGTGAGTTTATGTTATGTTATGTTAAATACAAATCCTCATGCTTGCCGATGCCGGCACTGGGCGCCGCCCTAAGAGTTGTATGTCGAACAAGTTCTATGGGCATTCATTTTATGTTCTATGAACGTACAGTCAGTATCAGAAAGGTGTTGTTAAACAAAGTGCTCAAAATGATTTTAATTCCTTGACTATCCCCTCTTCCAGTAGACGGATTGTTGGGATAATTGGAACACACCTTTAGTTGGGACAATAACACAATATAAATTAATAAAACAGTTTGATTTGCTCTCAATATCTTAGTTTAAAGATCATTTTGAAACCTTGTAGTCAAGATATTTCTGACGTTGATTGTACTAAAGTAAACGAGACGAGAGAGAAAAGGTAAACAAAGTGACTATTACTGAGTTACATTGTGATAACTAGCGATGGCCGAGCGACAGCTGTCGTTACGTGTTTCGAAGTACAGGAAGGAAAGCTGTCAGCACAGCGGTTCTAAACTGTCAGATCCGCCATCTTATGAGCATTTTCATTCCTGTCTGGAATGCGCTTTAAGTACGTAATCGTTTTCATATAAAAAAGTTTGGAACCGCTGAAACATTGTTTACCTTTTTTCTCTCGCTTCGTTGGCTATACTTTAGCTCTGAATTTCGCCAGTAAGTTGAACAAAGGTTTGTCAGTGGATTCGCACGACACTCTTTGAGCTCAATCTAGCATAATAAGTAGCGATATAGTAAATATAGTTATACTTTGTCAAATATAGGATGACAAATTGTGATAGGTCTAATTAGGGTACCCCATAGTGTGCAATCGTTAATGACTTTATTCGATTCTCGTTTCCGTAGAATTTTAAATCTATAGATAAATAAACATAAAAACTTTTTCATTATTATTTATTTTATATTATTCAAGTTTGTATTTTACTTAGCTAATAATATTACAATTATTTTTAGTAGGTAAATACTTAATAATTTTATTTACATACTAGCTTTCGCCCGCGGCTCCGCCCGCGTGAATGTCGGTTCTCGGCAATTATTCGAATTTTTCTCTACGTACAAACCTTCCCTGGACTTCCACGAATAATTCAAAACCAAAATTAGCCAAATCGGTAAAGGCGTTCTGGAGTTATTTCGTCAGGAAGGAAAACCCGACTTATAGTAGATAAATTAATATAAATTCAATTTATTCGATTGTCTATAGTCGAGTGTGCGGTATTCTTACAAGACGCTCCACTGCGATAAGTGTGCGGGGCTCATCTATGCTGCAATAATTTTTAGATGTATTTTGTATAGAAATAAACACGGTACTTGAATGATTTTTACAGCATTAAGTATGCTAACTGTACAAATCGAATACATAGAGAAAAAATAAATAATAATAAAAGGGAAATTTGAATCACATCAGGCGTGTCTCGGTAGCCGGTGGTCAAGGCATTCCTCCTGTAAGGGAAAGTTCGCGGGTTTGAGTTCCGCCCTAGAAGTGTAATTTTTCCCTTTGTATTCGATAAATACGGTACTTTATAGGCGTCATCTGTCATAATTATCATCCTAAATATGACAAAGTATAATAGTACAGGTGTTCCGTCCATAGTTAGTTTCTCAACGGCAGCTCCACAACGTCACCAACGTCAGACGTCGGCGGTGGTGAGGAAGTGCGCAAGGCGTCATTTAGACGGTGCGAGTTGCTCTCACGTTTCAGTTCGATAATCGCTTGCAATAATCGCCCTACTAATATCGTATCAAGACGCGTACGACAACTACTACTTTCCTTTCTTTCACAGAACAACACGTGCAGGGCTAAGATGCCATCCGTATACGGTGCAGAGTATAACTACTAGAACCAAGCGTTTCAGTGACTCATTCCTATGCCGCACCATTAAGACCTGGAACTCCCTGCCAGTTCACGTGTTTCCTTCTTCCTACAGTCCCGGGTCCTTTAAGCGGGGCGTGAAAAGGCATCTGATGAGGCCGTCAAGCTGAGTGTCACCACTGTTAACATGGTACATGTTTACGATGATGACCCTCTCCGAGTCTTTGCCTTTAGCTTACCAACAGGTGAGGTGAAGTCAAATTGACGTGTCCCTTATAAAAATGTTTACACGCTCAATTGTCGCATACGCTATTATGCCATAAGTCATTGCTATAAAATTCTGTTTAGACGCACACTATCAATATTCAATTGCGAGGCTATTCTCGCCAGGCGACGATGAGCGAGCGACTATTGCTTCTGCAAACGTTTAGAAGCAATTTGAATAAAAATTTTATAACAGTTTGACTGAATTTTTTATAGCATTTTTAATGCTGACTTTAAAGTTCGTAAAACATCGGAAAAAATGAAACGCTCAAGTGAGACTTGAACTCACGACCTTTCCCTTACAGGGGGAATGCTCTTCCAACTGAGCTATTGAGCCACACCTGATTAATTTCAAATTTTCCTTCTCTTTATATCCGTCTTTAAGGGCGACGGTGGTGCCATCTACCAACATTCTTACGAACTGTTGGAAACAATGAATGATTTTTCAACCATTTTTAAACATTGAATTTTGAAGTTGGAAGAGCGTTCCCCCTGTAAGGGAAAGGTCGTGGGTTCCAGTCCCACTTGAGCGATTTTTTCCCGATGTATTTCGAGTTTAGAAACAACTTTCTTCCTTTCGAGAATCGTATATTCGAGGCAACTCTCCTTGTCTAAATGAGCCTTAATAGTTATGGACGAGTAGTTCTATTGTATGTTTTATAGATATATATTGTGAGGGTACAGATGTAAAGCCAACGAGACGAGCGAAAAAAGGTAAACAAAGCGACCATTACTGAGTTATGTCGCGATAACTAGCGATTATTTTCTCTGTCCACATGTCACACGTACGCGACAATGACTGAGCGACAGCTGTCGTTGCGTGTTTCGTAGTACAGGAAAACTGGTTCTAAACTGTCAGATCCGCCAGCTTATGAGCAATTCATTCCTGTCTGGAACGCGCTTGAAGTGATACGTAATCATTTTCAACTAAAAAAAGTTTGGAACCGCTGAAACATTGTTTACCTTTTTTCTCTTGCTTCGTTGGCTTTACTTTAGATGTTTTAAGTGTCTTGGTTAATATTAACTTAACTAATGGACGCGGTGAGGATATCGTTAAGTTTTATTATCCTCAACATATTATTATAATGTATGGTTATATTTTATAAATGTAACCATTATAGAGTTTGTATTTATTAATGACAATTGTATATTTATGTTAATAATTATATAGCTTTGGTAGCATACGGCTGTGGATGAAGGCCAAGGCTCGATCCCAGAGTCGGGCAAATTTTTATACCGGCAAACATCATGAACAAAAGTCTGTTTAGTGAGAGAAAGTTCCATATACGGACTACATAAAAAAATCAATAAAAGTATTTATCAACGAATGACCGTTGCCCGCACAACCACCATGAAGACCTTATAAAAACCTTTTACAGTACATTGTCAAGGTGTTTGCCGGTCACTGTCCCTCCCAGACAACAAGGGACCTCTTCAAAGGAATTTGTAATTCAAGTATAGCATCCATACACATGCCAACAAGTTGTCTGACGCGTTGGCCAGTGAATGTTCTCGCCGCGCCCGCCGGGGCCAAGTGTACGAGAAGCGTCTTAGTTACATTACATGTTGTAATTATAAGTAATTTTGTATATCTCGTAGGCGCACAACTCGACCAAGTTCCGAAGTTCCAGCGACTCAGTGCCAAACCAACCAGCCACGTATAGCCCGAACCATATATCTGTAATATAGTGTCCTAATTTCTAAAAGAACTTAGTTTGCATTGAGAGTTTTTGAGCATTATTATGTTAAGATGTAATACCACCTAAATGTGGAAACTGATAATTGGCCTTCAACATTTTTAATATTGAACCTTTTTTAGCTGTAAGTTTTCCTAAAATTGTAAAGTAAAATAAAAAAAATAAAAATAAAATAAAATGCTCTATACGCACAGTACCTACACGTATTTATATGTACATATTTAGAAGAGGGCGCGGGTTGCTACGGCCTTTTAGCTCCAAGATATATGTTTTGAGCTATATATAGTGTTAAAATAATGTTCAGACTGCCTACCCAACAAGCAAATTAGTCTTATAAGGTTGAGTTTATTCAGCTATTCGGTGATATAAAAGTCGAGTAAGTATAAATTATTCAGCACGTGTCGTATAAAAGCATCTTATATAGCATTTTAGTTATTCAGCATTTCGGTCACAAAATGATGCTGAGTAAACGTTTACTCTGCATACTTATATGACTAAAGTGTCGTATAAGATTTGCTGTATAAGTCGCTAGTATACGACGCTTATGTCACTATTTCGTCGAGTAAAAGCACATTATATAGCTTTCTTGTGACACAGTCGAATAAAAGCTACATCGTTGCTTTTATACTGCTATTATGTTGTATAAGTTGCATTCATACGACTATTACAAGCCTATTGCCAAGTGTCGTATAATTGCTTGTACTGCTCAATTATCACTTATCTTAGTTTTCTTGTGTACAGTAAGTGGTTGATTGAATAAATAAATAAACAAAAGATCTTTTTTAGAAAACTTTTTAGGAAGGTCTAAGGAACCCTAAAATATAATCAGCGTGGTATCATGGCGCTTATACTGCTAATTTGCTGTATAAGAAGCTATTATACCACCTGTTAGCAGTAAAAATGGTGTACAAATGAATGTTGATATAAAAAATATTTGTTATTATATTCATATTACTAAGAATTGAAGGGGGGCCTTAAATATTTATGATAAAACCTAGTATATTTCATCAGAAAACTTACCTTCGCAATACTTTGCAAACCTATGCGTGAGTTTACGAACCTACATTTGGTGCAACCTACAAATTAACATGTCTGCTAAATAAATTGTACTTATAATTTTTTATAATTTTTAAAACAACACGACGCACTTGCTTAATTTAACAAACAAACGTAACATAAAAGTCATATAAGTTACAGTTATAGCGCAACTTAAGCTTGTAACAGTCACTCCGTTACCTTTATACGATGTCTATGTGACTGAATTGCTGAATAAAATGGGCCCAAATCGCGTTGTATAAACGTTTTCATTACGTTTATACGACTTCTATTAGGAGCCAAAATGCTGAATAATTTACGTTGCCGCGACTACTACACGACATATTTTTGCTAGTTGGGTAGTGTAAGATTTTTCTCACATTCACTGATAACAAGAAAACGGTGATGTGTATAACATTGAATTAGCTCCACCAAGCGGTGAACTTGTGAAACATTTTTGCTCATACAAATTCACCGTGTACCCATCAGTAGTTAATAAGAGAAAAACTCGCACTAGGCACTCGGTATGCTAACATTAATACCAAAGCATTGTTGGCCTTACAATCTTACAAGGTGCCGGGTTCGAATCCTGGTCATTATACGACATTTAATTAACACACACAGCGATTAACTTAACCTGTGAAGGTGGCCGGGAGGTTTACTTACTTTAAAAAATGAGTAGGTACAAAGTTGGCTTGGCACTGCACAGTCGGTTATATTTATTGTTAAAGGTATTGGGATATTTACCAATAGGTACTCCAGTTCCTCCGTGACCACGGTGCTTGCAGCAGCGCCGTGATATCGGAAGTTCTAAACAATACAACATGGTAAATATCCCCCGATGTCTCTAAAGTAATGTCAGTGACCATGATAGTTTATGTACCTAAGTTTTATTCATGTTTTTGTTTAAAGCGAACCTATTTTTGTATAAAACTTGTACATTTCAAATGCAAACTGTGTTTTTATTTATTTTGACCTGCCCAAATATTTGTTAGGACCTCTTCTACCTACGTAAATACATCTCGGGAAACGTATGTTGTTTTTTAATACTCTATGCTTGGTGAGTGTGAGCTCGTTCACTTTCAAAATACATCCAAGAAACGTATACCTACTACGGCGCGTACTTATAGAGCAAATTTTAGCGCAATTTAGGTTTAAGACACATGTCCCGACTCCCGAGGTGTATATAGTTGGTCACACTTCCCTATGCCTGTGCCATATCACACATATGCCGGTGCCTATACTCTTGCGGCTCTGTCTAGAATGCCCGTATTATTATATAGTACTTCCCGTAACACCGATACGAGCGGGGAATCCCGTTCTCTTATTTTTGTGCGATTCTATTAACTCCCAACGCAGAGAGAGGGGAAGTGACGTGTCTGCCTGCTGCCTGTGTGGCATCATAGCTCCCGAACGGATGAAGCAATTTAATTTTTTTTATTCTCTTAAAGGTGATTTATGTGCGAGTGTTCTTAGAATTATATCTTGGATCTAAATCACCAGTTAGAAAATGCCCTGGTGCGCGCGGATTGTTTTGTAATAAAAATAATCTATGCTTGGTTAATTTGAGTTCGTCCACCGCAGTAACACTTAACTACCTTCAAAATTCATCCAAGAAATGTGTACCTACTGCGTGTATAGAGCACATTAATTTGGGTCCAAGATTTGTATATGAATCAAGCTATAAGTATCTAGGTATTCATCATTAACCGCCGTTCCCAATACCATACTGACAGTTAAAGATAGATCGCATAGATCTAGGTACGGATAAAGTGCTCGGCTGTTTAAATTCAAAACATAGTAACTACTATTTCATACCAATTTCGGAAAATAAAATTATACCGCGATGCGCTTTCCCGCAAAAAAATCAGTTAATACGTTTTCAATTTAAACAGTCGATACGTCAAATTTGACTGTTGCGATCTATCTTTAACTGTATGTTATTGGGAACGGCCGTAAGTAGCTAGGTATACACTATGCCTAGGTACAGCTGCTAACTGCTACAGCGGCGGGGTAGTCCCGCAGTGTCTCACAGCACAGAATGTGACGTCACTAGCGAATAAGTGCCCAGTGCCCATTCAATTGAGTAATCTGCTCACTACGTATGCTTGGCGGTAAGTGGTCTGTCATGTCGTCGCTGACGCAATAAGTAGCTACACTTTATATATAAAAAACTACAAGTCTCGGCTAAAGTTCAATATAATCGCGAGACAAAGTTGTTGAATCACAAATAATTGGCGTTACGTCACACGTCATAATAGTTATCTATCGTATCGTAGTTACCTACTATATATAGTTAGTTATCTCAGACATCGCTAACACAATAATAAACCAAACCACCTACACCTAGTTTCCAGTTCACGCCGACGCGAACGGCCGCCATACTCGTGAGTCGTGATATTTGTTCTTACAATAATAGTGTAGTAGGTACCTAGGTACATAGTAAGGGAGTTTATCACAGGTATGTACCCACTTACATAGTTTACATTTTATTGCAAATCTTTAACTGGAAAATTAGTGAATTATATACTTACGACAGACTCCAAAAATCAGAGCAGGATGTAGGCGCAAGCAACGACATAAATTGATTATTACAAAAAAGTTGATTCACCTATGTACTAAAAAAGGGTTTACTTTTTACATTGGAATGATCGTATACATTTTATATAGTAATTTACTTACTTACTTAAACTACTTACTTAATAAATTATAGTTTTGATTTAAAGTACTTTTTTATGAATTAACTGATACAATCGAATACATCGAAAAACATAAATCGCTCGAGCGGCTCATGTACAGTCAGCGTTATAAATATCTTGACGAAGTCTCGAAATGATCATAAAACTCTCGTATATAGCTATTTAGCTCTCGTTTTTTAATAAGCAATGACTTTCGTACTTCTATTTATTAAGTAGGTAATATAGGTATATACTTATAGTATAGTAGGTAGTAGGTATCTAATGTAATAATGAATGAAGTAAAAACCCGCACTTGGTCTGTCTCGCTCGTCTCGCACACCGCGGTTTCGTGTCTAGGTAGTTTCTCTGTTTCATGCGGAAGTCCCCTCGACTATTACCCCGACAGCCACCGGGATCGTATGTCAGACTCCAACCGACTAAAACCACACCGCATCTGTCTCGGGTCTCAATTATTGGCTGTGTGAGTAACCACTCAAAAAGGTATTTAGGTACCTCACACCCCGGCTCACCATGGGCCATCTACGGGTTTAAGATGGCGCTCTCGGGTGTGGCAAGTAGGAACGGCGCACCATCGTAACCCAGAAAGGGCGCCCACTCAGGGCTGCTCCTGCTGGAGTACTTAGCGGGAGTCCGCATCTGTCACACCCAGGTTCTTGCCTGCTATCCACTATGCCCTCTTACAGTTATAAGGACACGTGAAAGTCGTGTCCGTCAAATTAACCGTACGTCTCCCCTGCGAGAGAGTGGTGCCCAGGGTTCACCGCGTGAAGCTTCCCGATCGGGCAACCCAGGGTTCCGCACCCACTAACTTTTTATGTAAAAATCCCTAAATGTTATACACATGCAGAGCATGACTAGGAATGAGATTTATGCTACGAATCATCATCATACATATTGCCTGTTTGTGTCAAAGTAGTCAATATTATTACGACCATACTTAAGCGGATGCGAGCTTCCAGGGATCAACTTATCAAGGTTGGAATTTCAATAAAGCTAACTTTTTTAAATTTTACTCTGCTATAGCTAGTATAGACTGGACTGATATTCACAAGTTGGATTTAGAGGCTAGTTTAGACTATTTTTATAATACATTTAATGCAATAACGGATGACTGTGTGCCCAGAAAACAGCGAAGTCGTGTAAGCTCGAAGTACATTTACCCCGAGTTTTACACAGTTGAAATAATTCGCAACATACGATTGAAAGCTACTCTTCACAAGCGTTATAAATCGAGTAGGTCAAGGTCAGACTACGAGACGTTTGCTCTGTGCAGAACTAACGTAAAAAAAATGATACAAAATGCACAAAAACTGTACAGGGATCGTGTTCAAAATCAGCTGTTGAAGGAACCTAATTCGTTTTGGAACTATATTAAATCAAAAAGAGGTAGCAGAGTTCCACACAGGATTTTAAAAGATGGGCAGCCACTATCAGACGAGCAGTGCGCTACGGAGTTTGCTCAGTATTTTCATTCCGTTTATAAAAATACACGGGCCGAGTTAAACGTTGACGCGGCGATAGCAGACGCAGGTGGCGAGAACGGGGGGGCGCGCATCCACCTCGATGGTTTACAGTTGAATGACGTACTATGTGCTTTACAACGACTTAAACCGAAGAGGTCCGCGGGGCCAGACGGTATCCCACCTTTTGTGTTTAGGGATTGTAGATTGGTTTTAGCTGAACCACTGCTACATGTCTACAATCTGTGCCTAAAAGCAGCTGTGTTTCCCGACCGATGGAAGACAACTCGGGTGGTACCAATACCGAAGGGGGAGCTAGCGGGCAGAATTGATGGATATAGGCCAGTAGCAGTACTGTCATCACCTGCAAAAGTCTTGGAGTCAGCTATACACAAAAGCTTGTTTGCACAAGTGGAAGCGCAGCTCTCTGAGGCTCAGCATGGGTTTAGACCAGGGAGGAGCACCACCAGTAATCTCCTCAGTTACGTGGCCCATGTAGTACCGGCGGTGGATGGTGGGGGGCAGGTTGATGCTGCTTACTTCGACTTCAAAAAAGCTTTTGATTTGGTCGATAATGACAGGTTGCTCAAGAAGTTAGCAGGAGTCGGCTTCACCCCCCACCTACTCCGGTTCTTTGCCAGTTATATGAGGGATAGGCAACAGTATGTGGAATACGCCGGGCACATATCGGCACCATATTTCACCTGGTCTGGTGTGAGCCAAGGCAGTAATCTCGGACCTCTTCAGTTTATACTTATGATAAACGACCTCCCGGATGCGGTCAAACATGCAAATTGTTTGCTATTTGCGGACGATCTTAAATTAGCACTAGCCATAAGGGACGGGGTTGACTGTGAGCGTCTGCAGAGGGACATTGACAGCGTGGTTGCTTGGAGCCATGAGAATGGTTTACAATTTAATGCACAAAAATGTGTTACTATCACTTTTTCACGCGCACATCGCCCAATTGTAAACAATTACAACGTGGATGGTAGGAACATGGCCAGGGTCACGGAAGTCCGAGACTTGGGGGTTAGTTTTAACACGGAGCTAGCGTTTAGTAGTCACATAGTAAAGTGCTGTAAAAAAGCATTTAGAAATTTAGGTTTATTTTACGTACTGCTCGCAACTTTACTAACATTAAAGCGATAATCGCGTTATATAACGCTCTGGTGAGGAGTCAATTAGAATGCAATGCAGTCATCTGGGCCCCACATGAAGATAAATATGTTCGCATGTTGGAGCGGGTACAAAATAAATTCGTAAGATTTTTATACTTGCGCTTGTACGGAGTGTACCCTTTTTACCCACTCATGTATCCAACTCTGTTTGTTTTGGGCATGGTTGGATATAATGAGTTGGCAGTTCGCAGAGATTTCTCACTGGTATCTTACATATTTAAAATAATTAGGGGTAAAATATATAATGCACATATATTGGCACTGGTAGGACTATGTGTACCAGATAGATTCGTGTGGAGGCGCCGCCGACCGCGCCTGCTCGCGGTGCCAAGCGCCCGCACGAACCTGCTTGGTAAGGCGCCTCTGTCGCGAGCGATTCGCACTTTAAACCGAGTAGCCGAGGACCTAGATATATTTTCATGTACACTGACTGAATTCACAAGGGTGGCACTATTCCATATTAGTTATGGGACTTAAGTGGTTCAAATTATTTTGATTTTGCTTTTTTTTGTATATTTACTTTTTGATGTATGAGCGAAAATGTTAATAATATAATATATTATGTAGTGTACCTAACTTATTATTTTATTAGATGTTTTGTATAACTTGCTACACTATTGCATTGGGTACCTATGCCTGTAATGATAGATGTAAGCTAGATAAATAAATAAATAAATAAATAAATAAATAGTTACGGACCTAACCTTAACAATCAACCGAATACGACAAGTCATGCTGTTGCTGCAACAGTTATTTATTTACCTTTATCTTTACAACGTCGCCACTATCTACAATAATATACATTATTAATAACGGGAATTAACGCGATCATGATTACGTACATACGTACCTCAGGCAAATCAAAGGTACGTATGTACGTAATCATGATCGGTAGGTACATCATGGAACGCGAGAGTTTAAAAAGTTAGATCGTTATTATCTACATTATATGGACTGCTTTCATAGTCATAGTCATAGTCATTTATTTTTCAATATAGAACAATAAAATTGTTTCTTATTGACGTCAATTTTAATTCTACTTAATCTAAGTTTACCACCGCTTCCAAGGCGCTGGTGGAGAAGAAACGGCGCAACAAACTCCACTGCGGCATTTTTTGGACGTCAATTTACAATATTTATTTTCTTAAAGCTAAATGTCAACAAGTAGGTATATAAAACTCTTTATAATTAAAAACAAAGTTACATAATGTAACAAATAAGTCACGTAACTAATTACGAGGGGCCTGCACCATGCTCAAGCCAGACATTTTTATCTTTCAAGTAATTATCTATCCTATAGTATGCCTTTTTGGATAAGGTAGTCTGTCTTTACTACAAAGGTTTTGAATTTATCGTCAGGCATACCAAGGATCGATTCTGATCGATTTCCTTTATTATATTTCAGATTACAACACAAATACAGCTCACAGACACCGCGTGCCGCTCCAGGTTCAGCGAAGATGATCACCGCCGCCATCGTGGTCATCATAATCATCACAATCTACTTCTACGGCACGCGAACATTCAAGTATTGGGAGAAGAGAGGCGTGAAGCACGACAAGCCACTGCCCCTTGTCGGCAACAACTTGAGAGGATGCTTGTTCATCTCCAGCATGACGCAAATAGCGGACCAGCTGTACTGGCGTTACCCCAACGAGCGAGTCGTGGGCTTCTTCCGGTCCACTCGCCCCGAGCTACTCATCAGAGACGTGGAACTCATCAAGAAGATTTTGATCACAGACTTTGCATCGTTCTACGAGCGTGGGTTCACGCCGCATAACACTGTGTTCGAACCACTCATGCAGAACTTGTTCTTTGCCGAAGGGGACGTTTGGAAGCTGTTGAGGCAGAGAATGACTCCGGCGTTCACCACCGGCAAGTTGAAAGCGATGTTCCCTCTGATTGTCGAGCGCGCAGAGAGGCTGCAGGCTCAAGCGCTGAAGGCCGCTGCCGGGGGCAAGTCTCTGGACGCCCGGGAGCTCATGGCGAGATACACCACTGACTTCATCGGCGCTTGTGGATTTGGGCTCGATTCCGATTCACTAAAAGACGAAAACTCTGCGTTCAGACAACTCGGTCGGAAGATATTTCAACCAGAACTTAAAGATATCATGCGCGCAATTTTGAAGGAACTCTTCCCGGATATTTTTAAGAACCTAAAAATGTGGATTCGTATAGATAACGATATGAATGAACTCGTTGGAGAAATTCTGAGGATGAGAGATTACAAGCCATCCGGGAGAAACGACTTCATAGATTTGATGCTGGAATGTCGGATGAAGGGTACCATTATCGGAGACTCCTTGGAGAGACACAAACCCGACGGGAGCCCTGAAGAAGCCAGGTTGGAGTTCAACGACGGGCTGATAGCTGCGCAAGTGTTCGTCTTTTTCGCAGCTGGCTTCGAAACGTCGTCTTCAGCAACGAGTTTCACTCTGCATCAGCTCGCTTTCAACCAAGACGTACAGAAAAAAGCACAGGTAACTAAACCATCTATCCTTTAGTCTTCGCCTTTCAGATTTGGTGGATATTGACCGTAATATACCTTTCTAATAGGTACATCTTTTAAAGTAGGCTTATACTCCGTGATAGTAGGGCACGCGTAGAAGGAAATGCGGTAGCAACTCGAGCGCGTCAGACTAAGCTAGGGGAGACTAGTTACATACTGACAAATTTCTCCAGCCAGTAGGCGGCCTTCAAAATGGGTGAGTACCTACGCAAAAAAAAATCGTTCTTCGAATTTACACCTACGCGTCAGATTAAGATAAGGTAGGTCAGTTACTAGCTAACAAGTGTCTTATTTCTCGCTATATAAGCGTAACCAAAAGGCGTGGGTGGTGGTGGTTAAAAGCTATATCTGTATTTACTCAAACGCCGTCCTTTTTATATTTTAGAGTTAAACCAACCAGATTATCAGAGAAACATTAAATAAGACGATGATATATGTATTTATTTATTAGTATGTTGTTATGTTTACGCTTCCCCCACCACTAAAAGTGGAAACTTTATTTACCATTATTCTTCCTACCATCTAATTTGCCAGTTCTAAAAAGTTTTTGCGCTCGAGTAACTACAAATTTAGCTGCGTTGCCTCCCTACCTATGAGAAGAGTAAAATTTTAAGACTAGAACTCTTTCACAGGACGAAGTAGACCGAGTATTGGCGAAATATGACGGTAAACTGTGCTACGACGCGGTCAAGGAGATGACCTACCTTGAATGGACGTTCAAGGAAGGGATGCGCATGTTCCCTTCCCTCGGGTTCCTTCTGCGGCAATGCACAAAGACCCACACGTTCCCCGAGCTGAATTTGACGATAGACCCGAACATCCGCGTGCTGATACCGCTGCAGTCCATACATAACGACCCGAAGTACTTCAAGGACCCCGACGTGTTCCGCCCAGAGCGGTTCGACCCCGAGGAGTTCGACTCCTGCCACAAGTACGCGTACTTACCGTTCGGAGACGGGCCGCGAGCTTGTATAGGTAAGTTACAACTCCTGTAAATCCCTGATGGGGTAGGCAGACGTGACGTGACTCCAACAGTGATTTTCCGCCCCACGTAATAGCGGGTGAGCCAATTGCCGTTAAGCGGGTAGGTACTTAGTCACGGGCTGTATGTTTACTGTCGGATGGAGAACAGCCCTATCCCTTAGTCACCTGCTGCGACACCCGCAGGAAGAGATATTATTCTACTCTACCGGTAACCAACGCGGTCAGGAAACTACAAGATGTTGTAAATAAGCAAAATTAAAAAAAAAAAATTTTTGCTTATTTACAACATCTTTTAATTTCCTGATGTTGTGGCTCAACTGATGTTTATATTTAAATAGTTTTTGGTGTAAATGCTGGACATGGCACATTACATACGCGGTTTCAATTCCAACGACCGCCTCTGCGGTGTATCAAGCCATAAACTATGAGGACTGTTGCTGTAGATTTGTTGCTTGTTACGTAGTAGGTAGTCTACTAATCTGTGATGCTTGTTATAAGAGTCAGTCTATTCTTAGTCATTTTAAGTCAAAGTAAACACAATGCAGATATACCGAGGTGCAAAACAAGACGTTTATCTACGACAAGCCTTAGCGTGATGACTTAACACACTTCTGCATATCGTTATCTTGATAATTATGTTTATTGTATTGTCTTCATCTATCTTTATTAGGTAGGTACCCTATGTACTTTTGCCTATGTACTTATATTCTAAAGTAACTCCTACCTATGATAACTAGGTATAATATTATAAACGCGAAAGATTATACCTAAGTATGGATAGAAGTTTGTTACTATTTCACATACCTTTAAATAAACGGCTGGCGGATTCTAATACAATTCGGTATGGAGTTACCTGACACCCTGGATTAACACATAGGCGATGGTTGGCCGCGATAACCGACATCCACGCGGGCGGAGCCGCGGGCAATAGCTATATAATAATATGGAATATGGAACGATCTGCGGTAGCCTAGTGGTATGGGTAATGGACTGCTGAGACGAGGTCTCGAGTTCGATCCCAGGTTTACCATGGCACACACCAATGACTTTTCGATGCTTTTCGAAGTTATATGTCTGTATTTATCGCAGGTTTATAAGTGCCCGGTTAATGGCAATAGTCTCGCCACCTATTACATTGGGGCCTAAACATAAACTGGCGAAATGTGGGTGCTAGCACCTCTGCCTACCCCTTCGGGAATATAGGCGTGAGTTTATGTTATGCTAATATGGGACGAAAGACACCTAAGTATTATAAATAATATATTACCTTAGGTGAGCGGCTCGGCCTGATGCAGTCGCTGGCGGGACTGGCGGCCGTGCTGTCGTGCTTCACCGTGCGGCCGGCGCCCGACACGCGGAGGCGCCCGCTCGTCAACCCGCAGTCCAGCGTCGTGCAGAGCGTGCTCGGCGGACTGCCGCTCTTGTTCGAAGAGCGCCAGTCCGCGAGCGCCAGCAGGGATTAGTTTCTTGTTAGATTAGAATCGGAACCAGAAGATATTGGTGACTTTTGTAATAAATATATACTTAGTTCAGACGACTGTCCCGAAAATCGCAATTAATAAACATAAAATATGTTTCCCCTAAATTGACATGAATTGAATGAAAGTTTGTAATTTGAAGTATTAAATATTGCATTTATTTTTACTATTTTTGTTGTGTTTATGTTATGTAATTTTCAACAGCATTTTATTAAGGTTTTCTTTCATGTATGTAGGTATTTTATAATAAGTAAGTTATACAGTGTGAGCACTCACTAGTAAGTAGGTACCACAGGTAGGTACCTACCGTGTATAGTTTGAAATTTATTATAAATAAGTTAAATAACTTAGATTATTAATATGTCAAATAATTTATTTCTTAAAAGCGTAATACAATCTATCAATAAGCAAAAATTAAAATAGTTAAATAAAACACAATTTTATCAAAAACCATACTGAACCATAACATATTAATAAAGATTTTTGTCAAAAATACCTAAGTAGGTATATTTTAATTTTATATTTTTTCTTTAATGAACATTTGCGGGGAAAATGTGGGGAATTTTGATTTTATTGTTCACAACCCTGAAATAGGGGATTTTCAATCAGGTTTGTGGGGAATCCAGGTCGTGGTCATTGGCAACGCTGGTGGTTTGAGAACATAGTAAGTAAACAGAAGTTGGCGGCAAACGCTGGAGAGAATTGCACATTGCGGTATTATTTTATTTTCCAAATTTGGTATGTGGGTATTTCTTCGAAATTTCATTCTTCAACTGATTCATCTGGCCGAAATTAAATTTCACTATCAGCTTTGTAACACATGTTCATATGAAAATATGGATTCTAAAGAACCTATATTTGAATGAGGGACTCATTTTTATACAGCAGTTTTCAAGATATCGACATTCAAATATTTTGTGCCCTGATGAATCAGAATTGGTGTCATATAAATCAGAAACAAAAATTTAAATTAAACAACTTTAATACTTAATCAAATAGACAAACCTTTTACAATTAAAAAATCACAGTACTATACTACGTATGTCAAACATTCCATATAATTAACTACTTTAATTATATGGAATGTTTGACACCAATCGTACCTATTTCCAACTATCAAAACAAACGTACACAAGTAAGTCAAGTATAAGTTAATAAAATTACTAAAGGAAATATTTTCTTGACTTTTTGCAAGGGAGCGATCTGCTTTCAATTTCCTCAAAGAGTTTTTCCTGAATTTTTGGATTTTCCTTATGTTTTCCATCTGTAGGTATGCGCTCAGCCAGTGTCTTTTTCTTCTTCTTTTTATATTCAGGTTGTGGCATTGTTGTAAACTACAATATCAAAAAAAATAGAGATATTTAAAGATAAATAACTTTTTATGAATAAATGAAATGAAAATGAAAAACATATATTAGTGAAAATTAATCTTAAAATTGCCATTTTATCAATTGCGTGATAGTATACGTTACAGTACAATGTAAAAAAAATCAATTAAATATTTAAACTAAATACATATTATGATAGTATATTTAGCAGCTATACTTGTAGCAGCTATACTTTTATATGTATGTTACAAATAAAAGCAAATTTGCGCTATAAAACCGCTCTTTTCTAATCCATATGGTGTTTTGACCATATGAAGCAGGTACAGATGAATCAAGATTTTGCCTATAATTATGCATAACTCCATATTCATACAGGCTTCAGTATTCAAAGTTTTCCACATTAAAATATTACCTAAAAGCATCACAGCAAACGCAAATTGAGGTTTTAAAACAATAAAATAAATATTATAAAGTAGGCTTTGTAATCAGAATGCTACCTGAACCAAGCACAGATGAATCATATATTTACCTTCGTAACACCAGGTTCTCTGGCTACCAGCCGCATGTCCACCTCCTAGCTTGTTCGTTGCACGACTGATTCCCTCCGCGCCGCGCGCAAAATCAGTATCCTACCTAACTGTATTACCCGGTCAACTATGGTCAAGCGCAGCTTACACCATATTAATCAGTATTATACGCCGGACACATAAGTTTTACTTATTTATAAACAAAGTATTAGTAGTTATAACTACCACGCATTATTTTGTAAAAGGATAAGTCATTTCCTTTCAATAAAATTATTATTTATGTTCATTTATCAAAAGAAAAACGCCACATCAAACATTTTCTTTGGGAAAATGGCGAACGGACGCGTTATATGAATTAGAAGAACATATTTCAAATGTTTTTATTTTGTACCTAGACAGCAATTATGTCAAAAATATTATAAAAATATTATTATAATATAAAAAAATTCCCAACTCAAAAAAGATATGGCCGGCCTACATGCTGAGATCATGGAGCTCACACTCCAACGAGATCACCTCCAGGCAACGCTGACAGGCCTAGAAGAATGCAGTAACACCCATGAACAGGCCTTGAAACGTATAAGCTTCCTGGAGTGCGAACTGAGTGATGTACACAACTCCATTACTCATATGGAATCTGTCAGATTGGCAGATGAAGCTGCATTATCCAACAGCCTCTATAATGAGCTGGTGGCAGGGGAACCTGACCTAATTTGTCTCGAGCCTTGCATCACTGCAGACCTAATTGATATCACAACACCTGATACCACAGTTACATCAACGGATATAGCCTGTGACGATAAACTGTTATTGAATTCCCCGGTAAAATTAGTTAGTAGCGGCAGAAATAAGTATAAGAAATATGTTAAATTAAATAAATTTATATGTAAGTCACAGAAAAAGATCAGGTATCTCAAAATGGGCATCAACAAATGTCGTAGGGCCTGTAATTCTAATGTACAATTAAGACAGTTAATAGAGGTAGGTAAAACCCAGACAGACCAATATGAGTCTGATCTATATCAGCTCCAGTTAGAAATCTCACATTTAAATGATTGTTAAAATTCTGTGACATTGAAATACCAAACCGCACAAAAGGAAATAGGAGAGTACATTGAGGCATTAAATAGTCTAGTGGACTCATGTCATGTCAATGAAGCAAGATTCAATTCACTTGAAAATCTGTATAGGCAAGGATTTGAAGACTGTGACAAATCCTTGCCATGCTTCATCCCCCCTGTCGATAACACCATACCGGCTACCTCAGGCTGTACCAGTACTCTGGACTCTGTTTATGATTCTCCTGTCAACACTGAGCCGCCTAGTAATATAATGGTGTTTTCTGACAGTGTGGGTCGTAACATGGGCTCAATGTTTAATCATCATTTAAATAACTGTTTTCAATACTGCCTGCCCAATGCAACTTACACTCAAATAATAGATAATAAAATTGTACTTTCCAAGTTAAATAGTAGTTCCACTATTGTATTGCTGGTGGGTGAAAGTAGCAGAGTAGGCAAGAAAGAATTAATGTACTGTATAGACAGTCTAAGTAAATTAAATGTCTTTAAAATAATATTATGTGCATTCCCATATGTGTCTAGCCAGTCCTCATGTTATTTAAACAGAAACATACATTACATGAATAATTTTATTCATACCATGACATGTCGTCATAGTGACAAATTTATATTTTTTGACACTAATAATTTTATTAGTAATTATTGTTTTAAGACGAAAGATAGTATCTATCTTACAAAGTTTGACAAATATAAAATTGCTACATTAATAGCAAATAATATTAAGTTTTGGAGAAGTTTACATTGTAAACAAACAAATAACCCAATATCTACAGTTTTACCAGGTACTTGCTCTGGTAATTTTATATGTTTAACTACTTAATACGACTGATTTAAACTAAATGTTCAGACAACAGGAATGACTGAGCTTAAGATAGCTCATCAAAACATACAAGGCCTTCCCGGCAAGGAATTAATAGTAGAATTATTCCTAGAGGAATTAAATGTGGATGTTTTGTGTTTGACTGAACATTGGCTCAAGGAGAGTGAGATGATGTTTCAATATTGTAAGTTGCTTAAACAGAAAGTCTGCTATTAGAGGTGGCTCCATGGTCCTTATAAAAAATGGTCTCCGCAGTAAAGAGCGGGTTGACATTGTTAGACTTTCTGTTGAGCGCTGCGCTGAGGTGGCCTGTGCCGAGCTTGATAGTTGTATAGTAGTCCTGCGTATACAGTCCACCCAACAGTGATTTTCGAGCTTTTATTAGGGTCATGGATCAAGTTCTGGGGATTGCATCAAGTAGTAGGAAAAATCTTATTGTGTGCGGTGACTTTAATGTAAACATCTTACAACAGTCTAGGGAAAGTACCCAATTTCTAAACATGTTCAGAAATTATAATCTTGAGAATATTTTCTGTGAGCCGATTAGAAACACTGCTACGAGTGCCAAATGCTTGGATAATTTTTTTAGTGATAATGGATACTTAAGCAAGTCTCTAATTAGTAAGTTGCCCTCAGATCACCAGGGTCAAATAGTATCCTTTTCCAAGGGTATTAATAGTCAACCTAAGGAGAAAATTATGTGTAGGCCCATAACCTCAAGTAAAATTAAAAAGTTCAAAGATGTGTTAGAGGATAAACTTGATTCTTTAGCTTATTTGGGTAATAATCCTGAGGCTCATTATAATAGTCTAATTTACTACATTATCTGATGCTTTTTCCAACACATTCAAACAAAAATGTAAAAAGCATAATACTAAATCTAGATTCTGTGAATGGGCTACTGTAGGCATATATAAAAGTAGACGTACACTATTTGATCTATACGCCCAAAAACAGTACAGATTTGATAATGATTTCATTGAATATGTTAAGAATTACTCCAAAATTTTCAAAAAAGTGTGTAGACAAGCGAAGGCCATTCATATTAAAAGGAAAATAATTGAGGCCCCTAATAGAATGAAGGAAACTTGGAAAGTCATTCACAAAGAGTCGGGTAAATGTAAAATGAGGGATAGTATTACTAAAATTAAATTGGAAAATAAGGATTTAACCTCTCCGAAAGATATTGTAAATGCGTTTGAAGACTTTTTTACCAACATTCCATTTAAAATCACTTCTTCAATCAATTCTTGCGCCCGCAGTGCTGTGGCTCTTCTTGAGAGTAATATTAGTTCTTCTTCTAAATTTAACTTCAAACATATTGATCCCAGTGACATCTTGAAAGTTTTCAAGCAACTTAAAATGAAAAGGTCTGAAGATTACTGGGGCATGTCAGTCAGTTTAATTAGTCATGTAATTGATATCATGGCACCTGATTTGGCACTCATATTTAATGAATGTGTTGATAACGGTACATTTCCTAATTCAATGAAACATGGTAAACTAATACCATTATTTAAGAAGGGATCCAAGTCAGAACTTGGAAACTATCGCCCCATTTCTATTTTGCCAGTTCTGAGTAAGGTGTTTGAGAGAGTGATGCTCAATCAGATGCAACTGTACTTCAAGACCAACAATCTTTTCCACAGCCAACAATATGGCTTTACTGGCGGGAAATCTACCACCGATGCGGGAGTGGCCCTAGTTAGCCTAATTTACGACGCCTGGGAGGGATCGCAGGATGCCATTGGGGTATTCTGTGATCTTTCCAAAGCATTTGATTGTGTTGACCATCAAACACTCTTACTCAAGCTATGTCGATATGGTTTTGATAAGAAATCAATAGCACTATTAGAGTCGTACTTAACGGATAGGCTTCAGACTGTTACTGTGAATAACGTAAAGTCAAATGCGTCAAATGTCAAAATAGGTGTACCCCAAGGATCAATCCTAGGACCCTTTCTGTTCCTGGTATATGTCAATGACTTGCCTTATATGGTCGAGGCACAAGCTGGCATAGTACTGTTTGCAGATGATACATCGTTAATATTCAAAGCAAATAGGTATAGTACAGATGCAAATAATGTTAATAATATTCTGAATGCCATGTCAAATTGGTTTTCTGCAAACAACCTATTGTTGAATGCAGAAAAGACCAAATGTATGAAGTTTACACTACCCAATGTGAGGCAAATAGACGTTGATGTTGTGCTGGAGGGGAAGGGGTTAGAATTCGTAAACACCGCTACCTTTCTAGGAATTACAATAGATTCTAAATTACAATGGGGTGACCATATCACTATTCTGGCCAATAAACTTAGCTCTGCTGCTTATGCTGTGAGACGGATTAGACAGTTGACTGATGTAGCTACTGCTAGGCTCGTATACTTAAGTTACTTCCATAGCTTGATGTCCTATGGAATACTACTTTGGGGAAATGCAGCAGATTTAGAAACTATATTTATATTGCAAAAGAGGGCAGTTCGTGCCATTTATTGCTTAGGCAAGAGAGACTCCCTCAGGGAAAGATTTAAGGATATTGACATTTTAACTGTAGCTTCCCAATATGTATTTGAAAACATAATGTATGTCAGGAAAAATATATCTCATTACACAAAAGTAAGTGACATTACAGACAGAAATCTGCGTAACAAACATAGACTTTTACTTCCATGTTATCGGCTTAGCAGGGTTAGTGATTCTTTTAAGGGGGATGGTATACGTTTTTATAACAAACTGCCAGAATCGATCCTTGGTATGCCTGACGATAAATTCAAAACCTTTGTAAAAACCACCTTATCCAAAAAGGCATACTATAGGATAGATGATTAGGTACTTGAAAGATAAAAATGTCTGGCTTGAGCATGGTGCAGGCCCCTCGTAAATTGCTATAATTACAGCATGGTACTGTATTAGTTACGTGACTTATTTGTTACATTATGTAACTTTGTTTTAATTCTTAATTATAAAGAGTTTTATATACTTGTTGACATTTAGATTTAAGAAAATAAATATTGTAAATTGACGTCCAAAAAATGCCGCAGTGGAATTTGTTGCGCCGTTTCTTCTCCACCAGCGCCTTGGAAGCGGTGGTAAACTTAGATTAAGTAGAATTAAAATTGACGTCAATAAGAAACAATTTTATTGTTCTATATTGAAAAATAAATGACTATGACTATGACTATCATTTGACCAAGTTAGGGACTAAGCTAAAGTATACAAAACAAAAAATTACAGGCAATTATGTTAGTTGGTTACAGAAATATACCCTTAGAAATAGAAAATTTTGTCTTCGAAGAACTACCCATGTATTCGAGTTTTTATGTAAAAAATGCTAGATATTTAGATACCTACCTATTACGTTTTGGACAACGCACAGAAGTGTAGGAAAATGGCATAATATTACAGTGAATTGGGACTCTTCGTGTTAATTCCAACTTTACTGAAGCAGCAATCATCCATTCATCGTCATTATCATCATCATTAACATCATTACATCAATAATTTTAACCAAAATAAAATAAGACTTGATATAAAGGTCTAGCTACCATTGTCATAAATCATTATAAAAAAAAGAGAAAAATTACAAATGTCAATCATGTCAAAATGGCGGTACATATGTTTCTTTTAAAATCAGCAAAACAAGTCTAATACCTACCCGCAATTTACAAGGATAATCGTTTTACGTTGGCATTGTAAATAAATCTAACAAAAGTTTATGAGACGTTAACAATTCAATATTAATTTAGTGTATGTTTTGCGTTCTTTGTAAAATAAACATTTGCGGGCAAATGTGATTCTGATCAACCAAACCAGTTACAAGTTTCAAATTACATCACATTGTTGAGTGTTGATTTGGTTTCGAAGGATTTTTCGTATCGTGTAATGGCGTCAGGTGAATTTAAATGTAATAAGCCAGAGCTGGTAGCTATTTACCGCCTGGAGTTTTATAAAAACAAGAAAAAGTGGAAGTTCAGTAACGAGAGGAAGGAGCCCCGACAGGCGCCGCGCGAGGGCGCCCCCCGGAGCACTCCGCGGTATGTGGCGCTGTACACAGCTTTCTTGGTCTGACTGTGACTACAGTTATTTTTAGAAATACCTTTACTGAAAATCCAATATATACAACTATCCTTACTAATATTATAAATGTGAAAGTACTTACTATGTTTATCTGTCTGTCTGTCAGGTATGTTCGCTTTCACGCCTAAACCACTAAACCGATTTTGATGAAATTTGGTATAGGGGTAGATTAGACCTTGAGAAAAGACATAGGATATGTTTGGTCGCGTTAACCGATATCCACGCGGGTGGAACCGCGGGCAAAAGCTAATAGTCACATATCCAGTATAAAGCGTGGAGCATCTACCCGCTACAACTTTCATGTTACACCTACCAGTCTTATCAATTCATATTTGCGCACTATCTATGCAATAAGATTATGTTTGTTGCATATTGTTTAATAATATTATGTATATTTGCCCTGAATGATCTTTACCTCCATCATAAGTGCCCTCGAGAGTGCAGGATCCACCTGCTTTTTTCAAATAAATATCTTGGATGTCCCTGGCGACTCAAAAAGTAATCAGTATAGGCGAGGATCTAACCGCAATTCAACATTGGTAGCTAACATTAAATATTCAAATGCCACCCATATCTTTCTGTGGATATCTAGCCAGGTGACTGAGTAATATAGCTGTTCTATCTATCTATCTGATAGTAGACCAGGTACCCGTGTAGATGTGGCTAGTGGACAGCCCTGAGCCCAACCATATAATATGTTTCTAAATTAAATCACGGGAAGCTCTAACTTTACCGCATAAACAGTTCTTTTTACCCGACTACGGTGAAGCCAAAAGGAGGGTTATGATTTTGACAGGCTATGTATGTATGTATGTATGTATGTATGTATGTTCATTTGTTCCCTCATAGCTCCTCAACTATTTATTAGAACTGGACATATGACGTATCGTTAGAAGTGGCTTGATCGTCCGATGGTTATAGGCTATATGACGTGTCACTAAATCTTGTGTGGCGCCCTCTAGCGCTCATAAGGTACTGTGTTAAAAAATAAATTTGAGATAAATATGCCGTGTTTGGTATCAAATAAAAGGGCTTAATAAGCACATTTCAAATATGTATAAATTATTAGCTTTACCTTGCCCCAAAGTAATATAAATAAAAAATAAAGTTTAAAACTAAAACCCGACTATCAAAAAATCACGCTCTAAAAGTATCAAACAAGAAAATATCAAGGATAGCCGTGGTCGTATGCCACTTACTCTGACAAAACAATATATTCTAGGGAAAAATGGCATACAACCACGGCTATCCTTGATATTTTCTTGTTTGATACTTTTAGAGCGTGATTTTTCGATAGTCGGGTTTTAGTTTTAAACTTTATTTTATTAAGAATATTAGTAAGCTACTACCCCAGCTGAACTGTCAGTATATTTTCCTTCTAGAGACAAGCTGAACGAGACCTACGAAGTGGAGCGGAGCTCGGACTCGGAGAAGGAGAGCTCTCCACTAAACAATGCCTTCATGCATGAAATACCCAGTGAGTATACCTCTCTGTAATATACTCATGTAGGAAACTGCTTCATGAACCTAAGCATGTAATGAAAATATTTAGTTTGGTTGTGAATGTTGTGTTGTAACACAGCAAGTACTTCTGCTATACAGGACAGCTTGGGTTCATGAGACTTGGCTGCAAGAAAGTACGCCTACAGATGTAGCTGATGTGGCTCTGATATAGGTTTGACTCTTGTAATCCTTGAGCAGAACAGAAGGCAGTTAAATGGGGTACTTCCACTTTGCCCCACCAAGCGTCCCCACTGGTGGGGCAAAGTGGAATGTGAAAAAAAATTGTGTTACAAAGTTACTAACCCTAGTGGGGACGATTGCACCAGGAATTTTAAATGGGTATAAATTTCCCCACCAGTGGGGAAAACTGGACACATTTTTTTCACATTCCACGGGAAGTACCCGTTAAATGTCTTAGACCATGTGATACATTGAATTTGAGCGACGCACCTTGCTGTTTCATGCAAACTTTACATAGAATAACTGTTAGTAGTAAAAATACAGAAAATGTACCAGGTATAAACAAATCAAATGTATTGACGCGTTGTAGCTCTGCTATCGGGCACATGCAACATAGCCGACACGCTTATGCAATGGGCAATAGTGCTCAAATAAAGAACAGACCGCACACACAAGAACTTGATTGTAAATTCATATGTTTTTACTTGTAGCAGATGACCCACCAGAGGACGAAGTACTCCCTCCATCATTAAGCTCTCGACCACCTGAGGACGTATGGGCGCAGCCCGGCCTACAACCAGGTGCTGAACCGTTCTATCCGACATTGATCAAAAGCAGCGTTGCGGCGGACTTGCATTCGGGGCGAAAGGCACAGGTAAGGCTTATTTCTAAAAATAAATAGAAATATAGGTAAGTACCTACATAAGATTTTTTAAAATTCATAAAAAAAATTCATACTATTTCGCGAATTGTAATGAATATTTATTTATTACTAGTGGTCGCCCGGTGGTCGAAATTCGACCAGAATTAATAAAAGAAAATATAAGTCAACCTTTTTATAAGTAAGTTTTTTTTTATCTTGAGATTTTATTTAAAAAAGAGTGGTATTTCAATATGTCACACAGCACACTACAGACAAATAATATTACTCTCAAGTTGGCCATAGATTAACTATGTATAGGTGTGGGAACAACTTACCTCGGTCCGCGCAATTTTCGTAAAAAGTTTTCACTAATTAATTTATCAATAATAATATTAAGTTAAAACTTGAATGAATTTTATAGCATTAAGTATGCTAACTATATAAATCGAATGGATCTCTGCCTTGTCGCCGAAAATTGTTCAGCCGATTATCACTTGCCAACTAACGTTTCGCAGAGATTCATTTCGCAGAATAATCATTTGCCAACTTGTGATATAATTTTGTTTTTATTAACCAACCTCACAGTTGCCAATTTTACGTTGGGTCTTCCTTTTAGAATGACACTTTTCAAAATGCCAACTTTCAAGTAGCGAATGTTTTAGTTAGCGTAATATTCATGTAAGTAGTTGTTTATACCGATGTAGTAGTAAATGCCCTGTGTAGTGAAATAGAAGCGATTTGGTTCTGGCATTTTTATCAGCATACTAACCTACCTAACCTAACCTAACCGATTCCTTTCGATTTCAACTGAACTTCGCTCCGCACTTTGAAAATTTGCAAATTTAACCTAACCTACTTAGATTTCTGTTGCAATACTTATTACAAATGTGAAATTGTTTTTTTTAACATTATATCAAAGTACGAAAGGGAACTGTTTCACAGACGAAACGTTATTCGTCTAAAAGTTGTCTGGCCTAATAAATAATTTGACAAAAGATAAATGCCCCAAACGTTTTTTGTCATTACAATAATCAGCTTAACAATAATTCTACCAAATGAAACGTTGTCATACAAAAATTTGACAATCGTTAGTCGTCAAAGTGAAATATAGGCGAAACGTTGGTTGGCAAGTGATAATCGGCCAAACAATTTTCGGCGAAAAGGCAGGATCCCAAATCGAACATAACATAACATAAACTCACGCCTGTATTCCCCGAAGGGGTAGGCAGAGGTGCTAGCACCCACATTTGGCCAGTTTATGTTTAGGTCCCAATGTAATAGGTGGCGAGCCTATTGCCATCAACCGGGCACTTATAAACCTGCGATAAATACACACATAACTTCGAAAAGCATCGAAAAGTCATTGGTGTGTGCCATGGTAAACCTGGGATCGAACCCGAGACCTCGTCTCAGCAGTCCATTACCCATACCACTAGGCTACCGCTAGGTAAGTTCGAAACCCAAATCGAATACATAAATAAATAAATAAATATTCCACAACATTCTACACAACGCTATCTAGACCCATGGTAAGCTTTTATAGCTTGTGTTATGGAATCTAGAATGCGGATAAACATACTTATATACTTTTTTATTTTTTTTGGAAATACATACATATTATACATAGGAACACCCAGACCAATGCAAATAGCCATATTCATGCATACAAATATTTGCACTGAGCGGGAATTGAACCCGCGCCTCCTGCGTGGCAGTCGCATGCACTACCGCCACGCCACAGGGGAAATGAATCTTCTCGGGAAGAACGAAATCGACATTTTGCGAAAGGGATATTATGAGTAAAGGACATTGTGAGAAAGGGATATTATAAGAAAGGGATATTATAAGAAAGGGATAGTTGACGAAAGGCACATTGTGTGAAAAATATATTATGACAAAGGAATATTAAGGTTGGACCACACTTCACGCGACAGTGGAGCGACGCGACACGTACCGACACTACACTACTAAGTATACCGCACTTCAACTTCAGTATCGCGACAGTTGGTAGCAAATATTGGCAATCAGTCGTTTGGCAATTTCTGAGGAAGATGGAAGAAACTGATTTGAATGTTATTTTGATAAAAGTTTTTTTTTTTGTAAAAGTATATTAGCAACTGAAATTACTAACATTCCCGCTAACCCTTCCAATATATATAAGCTAAATTGCTTGTGCTAGGAGGGGATTTACGTCGGTAGTGTAATGGCCAGGATCGAACCCGGGAGCTCTCGATCCTAACGCCGACTCCGTAACCACTAAGCTACCGACGCCTTTCCTAATGGTTGTTTTCCAAATGATGTTTTTCCTAAGAGATTTCATGTAATGTTCATTTTGCTGATCATAACTCAGGATACCGACTGACTAATACAATTAATTTCTCTTCGATGAAAGCCATTTTAAACACAGCTTATCGTGGATACTCCTTAACAAACACATTCTAACTTGAATGAAGTAAATTGTCGCGTCGCTTGCTTTAGCGCACTAACGACAGCGGAACTACGCGACACGGTGCGACAGATTTGATGAGTTGGTCAACTTTGACTTCGCGCAGTGTCGCGACGCGTAGTTAAGTTGCTGCGTAGTGCGTTATGCCTCATACAATTTCTTACAAAGAATATTTGGTCGTTATGTGTCGCGTCGCTCCACTGTCGCGAAGCGTCGCCAAGTGCGGTCTAATCTTTAGGCCTCTAGGATAATCTTTAGGAGCGGGGCGGCGGCGCGGGAGCGGCAGGATCAAATGCGTAAAATCAAATGGACCTACCCTCGAAAACAGCGGCGCGGGGGCGGGCAACGAGCGGTGCGCTCCAGTTGAGCGGTGTGCTCCAGTCAAGCGGTGACCGCCCGCGCGTCTGCATTGCAGTGTTGTATGTGCAATTTATTTTTGTGACGTGTCGAAATGTCCTCGGACATGCTAGAGGAAATTATTTCAGCTATTTTTGAGCGGACACCAATAAGGATCACTCCTTGCTTAGTGACCGGCAATACGGTTTCAGACCGAAACGGTCAACGGGTGATCTTCTGGCGTACATGACCCACCTTTGGGGTGAGGCTATGGAGAAGCACGGTGAGTCACTGGCAATTAGTCTTGACATCGCCAAAGCTTTCGATAGGGTATGGCACAAATCGCTTCTTTCCAAGCTACCAGCCTTCGGCCTGCCTCCTAGACTGTGTAACTGGGTTGCAAGCTTCCTGCAGGGGCGCCGTATCCGCGTCCTTTGTGATGGACGAGCTTCGGAGTTCTTGCAGGTAAATGCTGGCGTGCCGCAGGGTTCCGTTTTATCTCCCACTCCCTTTCTTCTGCATATCAATGACATGCTCTGTAACGGAAACATTCACTGCTATGCAGAAGACAGCACCTTACACGGGAGTTATTACGCACATCCTGCGGCCAAGCAGTCTGATATCGCGGAAAAAAGGCAGCTTCTTGTCACAGAGCTGGACCGGATCCTGGACCACATTTCTCAATGGGGCGCTAGGAACCTGGTCGAGTTCAATGCCAAGAAGACCCAGGCATGTGCGTTTACAGCAAAGGTATCCCCTTTCCTTCCCCTTCCCACTCTTCAGAGCACACCACTGCCACTGCAGGATCACCTCACTATCCTCGGTATGGATGTTCGCTACAAACTGAATAACAAAAACTATATCGAGAGTATCATCAAATCAGCCTCGCGTAAACTCTGAGTCCTGAACAGAGTGAGACGTTTTTTCACGCCGGAGCAGCGGTGTCTTCTATACAAGACCCAAATTCGTTCCTGCGTGGAATACTTCTCACATCTCTGGGACGGCTCCGCAAAGTACTTATTAGATGCTCTCGACAGGTTGCAGCGACGTGCAGTCCGCATTATTGGGGATCCTGAGGTCACGAACACCCTCGAGCGTTTGCAGATGCGTAGAGATGTTGCGTCTTTGGCAGTTTTCTACCGTCTCTACCATGGTGAATGTTCTGACGAGCTCTTCCAATTAGTCCCACCCTCCCCTTTCCTTCACAGGACCACACGTGCAGGGCTAAGATGCCATCCATTTACGGTGCAGAGTATACCTACTAAAACCAAGCGTTTCAGTGTGTACGAGCCTAGTACATTGCTCCACTTTTATATTTTGTTAACATAGCATTATTTACATTTCATTATTCATGCCATTTACTTTAAGTTCAGTTCGCGTTCGACAACTATCGACGAACCCCGCGTACAACAACAGTTGTCGTGTATCATATCTATCAATATATTTAGTCAGTTAAATTTACTTCTGTGTTTTACTGAACTATTTATAGAACCCAAGGTGTGCGACCGTACACAGTGATTCATTTCTATGCCGCTCCACTAAGACCTGGAATTCCCTGCCAGCTCACGTGTTTCCTTCTTCCTACAGTCCCGGGTCCTTTAAGCGGGGCGTGAAAAGGCATCTAATGAGGCCGTCAAGCTGAGTGCCACCACACCACACACACACAACATGGTAAATGTTTACGATGGTGACCCTCTTTCCGAGACTTTGACTTTAGCTTAACATCAGGCGAGGTGAAGTCAAATTGACGTGTCCTGTATAAAAAAAAAAATACCGAACTCCTTTTTTGAACCTTTCTTTTCCTTACCCTATAGTAGGGATTGACTTCTTCCTTTGCTCAAATAAATAGAGCGTTAGGAATAAATTTGCATCAAAAAGATACCGCCGTTGTTCAGACATTTCTTTCGCGAATAAAAACAAATATGTCGACGACACAAACACGAACACAACACCACGCCGCTATAATGCCGCGCGATCTGCCCGCTGCTTCCGAGAATGGGTCTGCGTTGCCCGCCACGCTCTCGCGCTGCCGCCGCCCGCCGCCCCGCTGCCTGCAAGATTCGAGGCAGAGGCCTTAGGGTTATGTTTATGACAAAGAGATATTAAGAGAAAGCAATAATTTGCGGATGGGACATAGTGTGTAAGATATATTATGACAAGGGAATATATTGCGGTTATGTTTATGACAAAGATATTATGAGAAAGGTTTTGCGGAAAGGCAAAGTAATATTGAGCGAAAGGGATATTATGAAAAAGGAGTATATTTTGCGGAAGGCACATTGTGTTAAAGGTACATTATGAGGAAGGAATATTTTGCGAAAGGGACATTGTACGAAAAGGACTTTATGGGAAAGAGACATTTCCTAAATAAGCCCTTCGTACTATGGGATCTTCCGCACTTGTTCTATCACTTTATTACGGCGAAATAATCCCAAAAATTTTGCCAGCAGACTTTGGGGCCATTCACCAACCAGCCACAAGCACACGCAAGCACAAGCGCAGCACATACTGTGGTTGGTCTAGACAGTTGTGCGGCGCCCACACAGCAATCTGCGCGGACTACGTTAACCGACCAACATCAGTCAGATGTCAACCTGGAGTGGCTTCTTAGAACGGCTGGCCGGACACCCGCCACGTTGGAGCATACCAACAATCAACAGACTACTACTACCCAAGAACCATTACAATCAGCATCTAATGCTTGTATCAATGAACAAGCACCAGCTTCAAAATGTTTTCAAAGCCCCGAGCTATGGACTAAACCACCTCCAATAATTAGTAATTCGCAACCCAGATCTCAACACATGCCTAGTGTAGTATCTCCAACGGGCCCTATGCTTTTTAACCGTAACCCGTGGAGTATTCCACCACCATCTTTACCTGTTCCTCTTCCGAATAAAGAAATGTTGGCCGATCTTCTAAAGAGCCAGGGTGAAAATTATTTAAAGAAAGGTGATACTCTTCCGCATTCTCCACCTGCTAACTGTCTCCAGATGCTATTGTGCCCAGACACGTGGGTTAAACAAGCACCGCCAAGTAATCGGAAGTATCAAGACCAGTTGCCAGCAGCAGGTTCAGCTGCCATGAACCCTGACGCTGCTCCTGTCACTGAGCCTCTGCTGTTACGCAACCAAAGAGAAACTAATCACCAGAACACTATCCGTCCCGATTCTTTTGTTAATCTTGAACAAGCTCCGTCTGCTCCACCTTTCAACAAAGGACTAGATTCAGAAAATTGGAGTAACAAGCAAACTGTACCACCTCCAGATAACTGGACCAATAAGCTAAGTACTCCAGCCACTTTGTCAAACAGACAACACGTGCTGCCGCGCGATACTTGGCCCAGCAAGGTGTGTGCGCCACCAGCAGACATTTGGCTTGACAAGCAAAGTATTCCAGCTCCAGATACTTGTAATAGCAATAAAACTGAGCCTCCTTCAGGCAACTGGACCGAAAACTACAGTGTAAGCTCTTTGACCAATAAACTTAGTGAGCCACCTCCAGGCAACTGGACCAAAAACTACAGTGCAGACTCTTTGACCAATAAACTTAGTGAGCCACCTCCAGGTAACTGGACCAATAACTACAGTGTAAGGAACACTGCCACAGAACACCCAGGCTTTTTGACCAATAAGCATAGTCTGCCACCTTCAGACAATTGGACTGAGAAACAAGGTGTTCCACCTCCCGGCACTTGGACCAATCAAACACGAAAAGGATCACAATTTCCTTGTCAACAACCACATATTCAACATCGTTCTCCCGCTAGACCTACGCAGTTGGTAACGCCTGGGGATGTGCTCCAGACGGTACATCCAGAACTGAAAATAAAAGCTCCTCCGCCCACCCCAGAGGAGTGCTCCACGGAGCCTCGGTGTGACCTCCACAAGGTACCAGATGCGTGGATCAATCCAGCCCAGTACGCGAACCTGGCGGAGAGTCAGCAGAACTTTTGGACAGATCAGGCGTGGCAAGAGGAGGATCACTATATCAATCAGGTCGGAAATAGCTCTTCTCTGTTACTAGATTCTTTAAAAAAACTGGTATGATTTATTGAAGTTATATATTCCCGCTCAGGACTGGGTTCCACTGGCGAGTGAGGACGTCCCTGACGGGGCCGGCGAGGAGGCGTTCCCCCCGTACTCGGCAGGTAAGGTACGTAGTGTGAGCCAGTAGACGATTACTAGGGTACGTTATCCACCATGTGATATAATAAACCCTTAAGTACTGTCCCAGCGGCTCAGAGCATGCTGCGGGAGCGGTGCTCGCCCGGGCCGGCGGGCGAGGCGCTGTCGCCGGAGGCGGTGCGGCGGCGCGCGGCGGCGTGGCTGGCGCGCCTGCTGGCGCTGGAGCGCGCCGACACGGGCGACGCGCAGGCGCACGGCGCGCTGGACGAGAGCGCCGAGTTCATGCGCGAGGCGCACGCCGTGCCGCACTCGTCCGACCGGGACCCCGACGAGACGCGAGGTGAGTGTTGTGTGTTGTGTGTTGTGTGTTGTGTGTTGTGTGCCGGCAGGGCGCGCTGGACGAGAGCGCCGAGTTCATGCGCGAGGCGCACGCCGTGCCGCACTCGTCCGACCGGGACCCCGACGAGACGCGAGGTGAGTGTTGTGTGTTGTGTGTTGTGTGTTGTGTGTTGTGTGCCGGCAGGGCGCGCTGGACGAGAGCGCCGAGTTCATGCGCGAGGCGCACGCCGTGCCGCACTCGTCCGAGCGGGACCCCGACGAGACGCGAGGTGAGTGTTGTGTGTTGTGTGTTGTGTGTTGTGTGCCGGCAGGGCGCGCTGGACGAGAGCGCCGAGTTCATGCGCGAGGCGCACGCCGTGCCGCACTCGTCCGAGCGGGACCCCGACGAGACGCGAGGTGAGTGTTGTGTGTTGTGTGTTGTGTGTTGTGTGTTGTGTGTTGTGTGTTGTGTGCCGGCAGGGCGCGCTGGACGAGAGCGCCGAGTTCATGCGCGAGGCGCACGCCGTGCCGCACTCGTCCGAGCGGGACCCCGACGAGACGCGAGGTGAGTGTTGTGTGTTGTGTGTTGTGTGTTGTGTGCCGGCAGGGCGCGCTGGACGAGAGCGCCGAGTTCATGCGCGAGGCGCACGCCGTGCCGCACTCGTCCGAGCGGGACCCCGACGAGACGCGAGGTGAGTGTTGTGTGTTGTGTGTTGTGTGTTGTGTGTTGTGTGTTGTGTGTTGTGTGCCGGCAGGGCGCGCTTGTTAAGTACGGAACCCTAATGGATATCGACGACGCAGCAAACACGCCAATAAGTGCAACAATAGCGAAATCGCCGGCTCAGCAATACTGCAGCTGCACCGATGACGTCCGAGCAACATCCGATCGCCAACGCAGCGAATCGATTTAATTGATTTTTAATATAAAATTGTCATTCCATATTCCCACTTCGAATAGGTTTCATTAGCTTAAATTAGTATATAATTTATTGTAATTTCTTTTAATAAATTAATTAATAAGTAATTTGGGTTTTTTTCGGACCTCCGGCCGCAGCTTACGTAATTGGCGCAGTCGGTAGGATACTCGCGGGCCGGTTCGCGAACAATCGGGAATAATCTAATATCGACTATCCATCGCGTCCGCGAATCGCCCGGGCGGTTTTCTAACCACGGTACGAGTATCAAGAATCTTCATAAGCTGCAGAGCCAAGCGGGGAATCCAGACTTCGATTAACGGAAGAAAACCAGATATCCAGATATGATCTATATGTAAGTACACTTGAATCTTTCTCGTGTTGCTTCCTATCTTATCCTAATCACTTCCAAAATTTTTCGCCCCGAAAAATCCTATTCCCGCGGTCCTGCATCGAGACAGGGTCGGCGGCACATAGTAGATAGTAACAGAGAATTATACAGTAAATTAGACAGTGAATTAGATTGTAATCTCAGTAGTTTAGAATTAAATATGGCTCTCAACCCAGACATAATCTACAAGGCCTTACGCCTGGTGCCAGAGTTTGATGGCAACCATAATGTATTGACTAGATTTATTAATATTTGCGATCGAATTGTAAGCCAATACGCTAGTCCCGAGCCGGGTAGCGAGTTTGGTAATCTATGCTTGTTGAACGGCATTTTGAATAAGATAACGGGGTCCGCCGCTTCAACTATCAATGCTAATGGTATCCCTGAAACTTGGGCAGGCATTAGAGCAGCCCTTATCAATAATTTTTCAGACCAACGGGACGAAACGGCGTTATATAACGACCTGTCCTTAGCTACGCAAGGTAATAAGACCCCTCAGGAATTCTACGACCAATGTCAGGCTTTATTCAGTACCATAATGACTTATGTGACTTTACACGAGACTTTACAGACAACTATTGACGCCAAGCGAACATTATATAAGAAAGTAACTATGCAATCCTTTGTGCGTGGATTAAAGGAACCCCTAGGTTCACGTATCCGTTGTATGCGTCCTGAAACAATTGAGAAAGCATTGGAATACGTACAAGAAGAGTTGAACATTATGTACTTGCAAAGCCGTAACGAGCCGCCGAGAACTCACAATACTCCTAAATTAGCCTTACCCCCAGCAGTCCCGTTCCACACACCGAGTGTTCCAAGACCGATACCTAACTGGCCAGCACCAGTAGCTCAGCGTAGTCAACATCATCAGCCCCAAGCCTTTAAATTCAATATGAACAGTCAAAATCAGAATCGCTTCCCCTCTAAAACACAGCAAATGTTCCGCTCAACACCACCGAACTATCACCCCCATAGTAATAACTTTAGGTTGCCACCTAGGCCTAGTTTCCAACCGAACCATGGTCAAAAACCCATGAGTGGAGTTCAACATTTTACTCCCAAACCTTTACCCATGATGTCAGGTCACGATTGGCAAAAAGCCGGCAACCCACCACCAAATAATTATTTTAAGACGCGCGAGGTAAATCTTAACGAATTTAATCTGCCCGATACCTATTATTCTGCCGAGTATTACTGCGAACCTGAGTATAATTATTACACAGTAGCGTCTGACTATTACAGCGACCCTTACGACTATGACTATACGAATATGACGTATCCGGACATGACTTGTGTTAATCAAACCACAAATGAACCAGAGCCGCAACCAGGCCCCAGCCATACCAACCAGAGCCAGGATTTTCAGATAGAAGAGATATCAAAAGAGCAAGGATAGATGTTAATTTACAGACCCAACGACAACTGCCGTATATTGAAATATCTCAACCCGCTTTAAAATTTCTCATTGATACCGGTGCTAACCAGTCTTTTATCAGCCCCGAGGCCGTGCAAACATTTTTCAGTGACTACTCTCTTAACTTTGATCCGTTTGAGGTTACAAACGTACATGGAGTTAGTAGAAACGACTACTCTATAACGTTACCGTGTTTTGATGAATTTAACTCAACGGAGTGTATTAAACTTTTCATATATCGCTTTCACGATTATTTCGATGGATTAATAGGTTTAGATTTATTATCAAAATGGCAGGCTAAAATAGATCTAAAAGAATTCAAATCGATTACCCAGACCGCAACAAATCCGATAAAGTTGTATAACTCTTATAATGTCAATTTATATGAGGATATCATCCCGGGTGGAAAATCAAAAGTAATAAAAATACCCATTAACGCCCCGGATGGCGATGTTTTAATTCCAGACCAGAGTTTCTGTAATTGTATTATTCACGAGTGCCTTACTTCCGTGAAAAATAGCCGTGGATACGTTGAGGTGGAGAACCCGACACCTAACGACATTATATTTTCTTTAGATCAGCCAGCTTGCGCGGAATTATTTAATTTTAATTGCATGCCTACTGAGAAACCTAATCGCGTTAAAAATGTTTTATCACGGTTGCGCACTGATCATCTTAACGAAGAGGAGAAGGCAAATCTTTTAACGTTATGTACTCGGTATGCAGACGTATTTTATCTCGATGGCGAACCATTGACTTTCACGAACAAAATTAAACACCGAATACGAACAAATGACGAAGTCCCAGTTTTCACTAAAAGCTACAGATACCCTTTTGTTCATCGACAAGAGGTTAGGGACCAAATAGAAAAAATGTTACAACAAGGCATTATACGTCCATCGGACTCTGCATGGAGTTCACCCATCTGGATTGTGCCTAAGAAAGCAGATGCTTCTGGTAAGCAAAAATGGCGTCTCGTGGTTGACTTTCGCAAGTTGAATGAAAAGACCATCGACGACAAGTACCCGATACCTAACATTAATGACGTACTCGACAAATTAGGAAAAAGTCAGTACTTTACTACTCTAGACTTGGCTAGTGGTTTCTATCAGGTAGAGATGGACCCCCAGGATATTTCTAAAACGGCATTTAACGTAGAAAATGGCCATTTCGAGTATCTCCGTATGCCAATGGGTTTGAAGAATTCTCCATCGACATTTCAAAGGGTCATGGACAATGTTCTAAGAGGTCTCCAGAACAATATCTGTCTGGTTTACTTAGACGACATTATTGTCTATAGCACATCCCTACAAGAGCATATGACTAACTTGGAAAGGGTTTTCCAACGGCTAAGGGAGTCTAACTTCAAAATCCAGATGGATAAGTCTGAGTTTTTGAAGCTGGAAACAGCCTACCTAGGACATATCATCAGTAGAGATGGTATCAAACCAAATCCTGAAAAGATATCTGCCATACAGAAATATCCTATACCAAAGACACCGAAGGAGATTAAGCAATTTCTAGGACTTCTCGGTTACTACCGAAAATTCATTCCCGATTTTGCACGACTTACTAAACCGCTCACCGTTTGTCTAAAGAAAGGTAATAAAGTTATCCATAGCCCTGAGTATGTCAATGCCTTTAGTAAATGTAAAGTTTTGCTCACAAATGATCCCATATTGCAGTACCCAGATTTTAGTAAGGAGTTCAATCTTACTACAGACGCTTCAAATGTCGCTATTGGAGCGATACTCTCTCAAGGTCCCATAGGTTCCGATAAGCCCGTCTGTTATGCTTCTCGTACACTAAATGAAAGCGAAATGAATTACAGTACGATCGAAAGGGAATTACTTGCCATAGTCTGGGCGACTAAATACTTTAGACCATATTTATTTGGACGAAAATTTAAGGTAATCACTGACCATAAGCCACTACAGTGGATGATGAACTTAAGGGAGCCGAATTCTCGACTGACAAGATGGCGACTAAAATTAAGCGAGTATGACTATACGGTTATCTACAAGAAAGGAAAGTGTAACACTAACGCTGACGCCCTTTCCCGAGTAGAAATACATAATGACGAGACCGACGAGATTGACGCCTTAATTGACAATCTAAAGGAGATGAGTTCTATGATTAACAACCCCTCAGTTGCACCCCTGCGAAAGCCAAGTTCATCACCTAATCCCAGCCATACTAACGAGGCACCCCCGCGAAAACCTAACTCATTGAATAGCAGTGCACCCATTAACAATGTACAGGATATGTCCATTATTAACATTCCCTCCGAACCACCTGACGAATCTCCAAATTCCGCTACTGATACTGTACATACTAGTCACGAACAGCCTATATTGGAGGTCCCCATAACTGACGAACCTCTCAACAAATTTCACAGACAAATTCATTTTACCATAGTAGGAGACTTAAAGCGAAAACCGACAGTGACTAAACCTTTCGAGACTCACACAAGAATAGCAATTCAACTTTCCGAGAGAAACCTCCAAACTGACGTTATAAACTCCATAAAAGAGTTCGTCAATCCAAAAGTAAAAACTGGCATATTGATCACACCTCCCCTAGGTATGTACTCTATAATACCTATAATACAAGAGAACTTTAGAAGTTCCTCCCTCAACTTAGTTTTGACCAAGACCGAACTCGAAAATGTTAAAGAATACCTTAGACAGCAAGACATCTTGAGACACTACCATGAAGGAAAGACAAACCACCGTGGTATTACTGAATGCCACTTAGCTCTATCCCGAAAATACTATTGGCCAAAGATGAAGGAACAAATCACTAAATTTATTAATGAATGTACCATTTGTGGTCAAGCCAAATACGACCGGAACCCCATAAGACCCCAATATAATATTGTTCCACCAGCCACGAAACCTCTTGAAATTGTACACATGGACCTCTTTACAGTTCAGAATGAAAAGTTTTTGACTTTAGTTGATGTATTCACCAAGTACGGTCAAGCCTACCATTTACGAGATGGAACTGCCATAAGTATTTTACAAGCATTCCTTCAATTCTGCACACACCACGGAATTCCCATGACTATCGTCACCGATAATGGTACAGAATTCACTAACCAAATATTTTCTGAATTTACTCGTATTCATCAAATTACTCACCACAAAATATTACCCCATAGTCCCAACGATAACGGCAATATAGAACGCCTCCATTCTACTCTTTTAGAGCATATCAGGATTCTAAAATTACAGCATAAAGATGAACCAGTGGTTAATCTCGTACCATACGCCATCATAGCATACAACAGTTCTATTCACAGTTTCACCAAGTGTAGGCCATATGACTTATTGAATGGCCACTTTGACCCAAGAGACCCCATCAATATAGACTTTACAGAACATATTCTACAGCAATACGCGCAGAATCATAGAGATCAAATGAAACAGGTGTATGACCTTATTAACGAATCCTCTCTGGCAAACCGGACAGCCCTAATAAAAAATAGAAATAAATCTCGTGAACCTGAAGTAGAATACGTACCTCAGCAGCAAGTTTTCATTAAAAATCCTCTCGCCAGTCGTCAGAAAATTGCACCTCGATATACACAGGATACGGTTCTAGCTGACCTACCAATCCATATTTATACTTCCAAAAAACGTGGCCCAATTGCTAAAGCGCGGTTAAAACGAGTACCTAAAGAAAACCAATTGTTACAGGATTCTACTACTTCTGACAATACCGGCAACGCGCCCTCAAGACATTAGACTTGAGACATTAGCTGACGGACCAGGACTGTTACCATATAAACTAGGACTAACCAGATTGACAACGCATTACCATTCTTTCATACGATTTATACAGTAAAGCCAGGCTCATATTTTGTTGATAAGAAAATAGTAATAATTTATAATTTTCCTATTGTTTCTTCAGGGGTATACGATCTATATAAGTTATCCATTGTTCCTAACGAAAACCAACTTGCCCTTATACCTCCTTCTCCCTACATAGCAACGACTGAAAAAGCATTCGTGTACATAGAGGCTGAATGCCCGAAGTATAGTAAGTAACCCATCAAGTCCGGACCGAGGCCGACTGTATTCAAGAACTCATCATCCACCAAAATCTGAAAAGTACCTGCCAAATGACAAGGATCTCCTTGACCACTGAAGCAATCGAGAAATTGGACGACCAACACTACGTACTTTCGTTACCAAAACCTACTAAAGTACGATTGACCTGTGGAAGAACGGACTTCAATACGCTACAAGGAAGTTATCTCGTTACGATCCCGATGGATTGCTATATCCAAACACCAGAATTTACTATAGTCAACGATGGGAACGAGATCAAAGGGCAACCGCTGAAATTAACTAAGATTCCCTACGATGAACTAAACAAGACTGATGTGCTGGCGCACGTTGGATCCAGATCATTAAATTTAGAAGAACACCACAGTATCCAGAACAAAATTTTATTGGTAAAACCCATGGAAATAGAACAAGCTCAGTCATCTATATTATATCGCACTACGATACCACAGTACACTCTCGTAGTATATGGAACTATCATTGTCATATTCTTCGCAAGTCGCAGATACAAATGCTGGAATGTGAATTCCGGAAACAAAGAGAAACAGCAACCCCTCAAAATCCATAGCTATGAAGAGGTGTCCAAGAAACACAAGGAGGCTCCAGCAACATTTTCTCTTAACCTGAAAAAATAGTTGCTGTTCTACGGGTGGACGTGTTAAGTACGGAACCCTAATGGATATCGACGACGCAGCAAACACGCCAATAAGTGCAACAATAGCGAAATCGCCGGCTCAGCAATACTGCAGCTGCACCGATGACGTCCGAGCAACATCCGATCGCCAACGCAGCGAATCGATTTAATTGATTTTTAATATAAAATTGTCATTCCATATTCCCACTTCGAATAGGTTTCATTAGCTTAAATTAGTATATAATTTATTGTAATTTCTTTTAATAAATTAATTAATAAGTAATTTGGGTTTTTTTCGGACCTCCGGCCGCAGCTTACGTAATTCGCTGGACGAGAGCGCCGAGTTCATGCGCGAGGCGCACGCCGTGCCGCACTCGTCCGAGCGGGACCCCGACGAGACGCGAGGTGAGTGTTGTGTGTTGTGTGTTGTGTGTTGTGTGTTGTGTGCCGGCAGGGCGCGCTGGACGAGAGCGCCGAGTTCATGCGCGAGGCGCACGCCGTGCCGCACTCGTCCGAGCGGGACCCCGACGAGACGCGAGGTGAGTGTTGTGTGTTGTGTGTTGTGTGCCGGCAGGGCGCGCTGGACGAGAGCGCCGAGTTCATGCGCGAGGCGCACGCCGTGCCGCACTCGTCCGAGCGGGACCCCGACGAGACGCGAGGTGAGTGTTGTGTGTTGTGTGTTGTGTGTTGTGTGTTGTGTGTTGTGTGCCGGCAGGGCGCGCTGGACGAGAGCGCCGAGTTCATGCGCGAGGCGCACGCCGTGCCGCACTCGTCCGAGCGGGACCCCGACGAGACGCGAGGTGAGTGTTGTGTGTTGTGTGTTGTGTGTTGTGTGTTGTGTGCCGGCAGGGCGCGCTGGACGAGAGCGCCGAGTTCATGCGCGAGGCGCACGCCGTGCCGCACTCGTCCGAGCGGGACCCCGACGAGACGCGAGGTGAGTGTTGTGTGTTGTGTGTTGTGTGCCGGCAGGGCGCGCTGGACGAGAGCGCCGAGTTCATGCGCGAGGCGCACGCCGTGCCGCACTCGTCCGAGCGGGACCCCGACGAGACGCGAGGTGAGTGTTGTGTGTTGTGTGTTGTGTGTTGTGTGCCGGCAGGGCGCGCTGGACGAGAGCGCCGAGTTCATGCGCGAGGCGCACGCCGTGCCGCACTCGTCCGAGCGGGACCCCGACGAGACGCGAGGTGAGTGTTGTGTGTTGTGTGTTGTGTGCCGGCAGGGCGCGCTGGACGAGAGCGCCGAGTTCATGCGCGAGGCGCACGCCGTGCCGCACTCGTCCGAGCGGGACCCCGACGAGACGCGAGGTGAGTGTTGTGTGTTGTGTGTTGTGTGTTGTGTGTTGTGTGCCGGCAGGGCGCGCTGGACGAGAGCGCCGAGTTCATGCGCGAGGCGCACGCCGTGCCGCACTCGTCCGAGCGGGACCCCGACGAGACGCGAGGTGAGTGTTGTGTGTTGTGTGTTGTGTGTTGTGTGTTGTGTGTTGTGTGTTGTGTGCCGGCAGGGCGCGCTGGACGAGAGCGCCGAGTTCATGCGCGAGGCGCACGCCGTGCCGCACTCGTCCGAGCGGGACCCCGACGAGACGCGAGGTGAGTGTTGTGTGTTGTGTGTTGTGTGTTGTGTGCCGGCAGGGCGCGCTGGACGAGAGCGCCGAGTTCATGCGCGAGGCGCACGCCGTGCCGCACTCGTCCGAGCGGGACCCCGACGAGACGCGAGGTGAGTGTTGTGTGTTGTGTGTTGTGTGTTGTGTGCCGGCAGGGCGCGCTGGACGAGAGCGCCGAGTTCATGCGCGAGGCGCACGCCGTGCCGCACTCGTCCGAGCGGGACCCCGACGAGACGCGAGGTGAGTGTTGTGTGTTGTGTGTTGTGTGCCGGCAGGGCGCGCTGGACGAGAGCGCCGAGTTCATGCGCGAGGCGCACGCCGTGCCGCACTCGTCCGAGCGGGACCCCGACGAGACGCGAGGTGAGTGTTGTGTGTTGTGTGTTGTGTGCCGGCAGGGCGCGCTGGACGAGAGCGCCGAGTTCATGCGCGAGGCGCACGCCGTGCCGCACTCGTCCGAGCGGGACCCCGACGAGACGCGAGGTGAGTGTTGTGTGTTGTGTGTTGTGTGTTGTGTGCCGGCAGGGCGCGCTGGACGAGAGCGCCGAGTTCATGCGCGAGGCGCACGCCGTGCCGCACTCGTCCGAGCGGGACCCCGACGAGACGCGAGGTGAGTGTTGTGTGTTGTGTGTTGTGTGCCGGCAGGGCGCGCTGGACGAGAGCGCCGAGTTCATGCGCGAGGCGCACGCCGTGCCGCACTCGTCCGAGCGGGACCCCGACGAGACGCGAGGTGAGTGTTGTGTGTTGTGTGTTGTGTGTTGTGTGTTGTGTGTTGTGTGCCGGCAGGGCGCGCTGGACGAGAGCGCCGAGTTCATGCGCGAGGCGCACGCCGTGCCGCACTCGTCCGAGCGGGACCCCGACGAGACGCGAGGTGAGTGTTGTGTGTTGTGTGTTGTGTGCCGGCAGGGCGCGCTGGACGAGAGCGCGGAGTTCATGCGAGTGAAGTGACGAGACACTGCACTCGCCCAATACTGTGTACGTGTGAATATATCGCCGATTATCCGCCTCGATCAAAAGCACTGTCTCGCAGACTCGCCACTCCACTCGATGCGTGTGATCAAGGCATATCTCCCGTAGAGTCGCCGTGCAGTTATTATATTATACATACATATCGCCATCTGCGGTTGCTATATAGAATCGTTAAAGTACTATATACTCCGAAAACATCGGAAAAGATGAAATGTTCAAGTGAGACTTGAACTCGCGACCTTTCCCTTACATGTGAAATGTTGGTATAGATCAGTAGTTCCCAAACTTATTTTTCTCGTGGACCACTTTCAAAATGTTACTAGTTTCGATGGATCCCCTGCTGCTACATTTCTACCACATTCTTAAAGTCGCCAAAAAATGAAAAAGTGTCGCTTCTGAGTTCTGTCCCTATATTCCGATAGGTAAAATAAAAACGAAAAATGGTACATTTTATAACACTTTATTTATTAAAAGAATAGAATTACAAGAAAAAAATAAAAAGGTAAGTCATAATTTTAATTAATGGGAAGGATGTATTTGGTGGAGTGTCAGCAAACGATCAATGTTTGGCTTTATTTTTGTGAGCAATAACCGCAAATCCCCTCGCTCTGTGATGTTTAATTTGCTCCTTTTTTTTGTTAAGAGATTTGAAACGGCACTAAAACTCCTTTCTACAAGGTATGACGAGGGAAAAGCTATTAAAAATTTCCTTGCGATTTCCCACAGTCCAGGATATTTTTCGGGTATTTCTGCTTGCAGCCAAAATGTTTGGTAGCCTTTTCTAAATTTCACCTTCGGCTCCTCATTGGTGCTTAGCTCGAGCAGCTCCTCTTGTAATACTACATTGGCCACTTCCGTTTCATCAAATGGATTTATGATCCATGGTGGTATATCCATTGTCAGCATATCTTCAAACCTGGTTTTGAAGTCAACATGCAGGGCACTTAAATGTTGACTGTAGGTATGGATATCCTCATCAATACATTCTACCTGTGACAAGTTTGGAAATTGAGAGAATTCGCGCCGACTAATGTTTTGCTTCATTAATTTCAATTTCCCAAGAAAAGCCGAAATTATCCCCTTTGTTTTTATTAAATTCAGGCTGTCCCCTTGTAACTGCAAGTTAATATCATTAAATTTTTTAAACACATCTGTCAAATACGCAATGTCTGTTTTGAATTTGATCAAGTTTTCTTTTAAATCTGGATCTCTGCTTTCTAGGAACTCTAATACGGAATCGAAAACAGAGTAAAATCTCGTTAAGCATGCACCTTTCGACAACCAGCGTACTTCAGTATGTAAGAGCAGTCGCTGGAAGTCTTCATCATTTTCGTCGCACAATTGAGCAAATAAACGCGTATTCAATGCATTGCTTCTGATTTTGTTGACAGCTTTTATTACAAAATTAAGAGATTGGTTCAACCTGTCACTTAAATGTTTTGCCACAAGATGTTGGCGGTGGATTACGCAATGAATAGCTGTAAGCCCTGGTATAATTCTTTTGAGATGAGTTATAAACCCACGATATCGCCCGACCATTGCAGGAGCTCCGTCTGTTGCCACTGAAATAATGTTTGTAAATGGAATCGATTTTTCCGTAAAAAAATTGCTCAGTACATTAAATATTGATTCGCCTTTAGTGTCAGTCTCCAAAGTTCTGGCAAATAGCAATTCTTCGTGAATTTCTTCCTCCATAATATATCGGACATATGTCAATAATAATGCTTCATTACCGGGTAACGTTGACTCGTCCAGTTGTATAGAAAAATGAGTTTTTTGCAGATGATTGCACAAAAAACATTCGATATCAGAGCTCATTTCATCAATGCGTCTTTGTAGTTGTACAGTATTGTTACTTAATGGAATTCTTTTTAGTACGTCAAATGGAGATTTGTGCAAAACAGTTTTTAAGACTTCTTCAACAGCGGGTAAAATTAATTGTTCTCCGATAGTGTGCGGTTTTCCACATTTTGCTATAAGTAATGAGATATTGTAAGATGCCCGCAAGCCATCATCGTTACTTTGAGCTGTTGAAGCGAAAATACTGTGCATGGTGGGTCTCTTTTCATATTTTTCCTTCAATGTTTGAAAATATTTTAAATCTTTACCTATTTTATCAGTATGACACCTTTTTAGATGATCTTCGAGCTTTGATGGTTTCATAGAGTCATTGCTCAAAACTTTGTTGCATAATAGACACATGGGCAATTGTTTGTCTGCCTCTGATGGAACAAAACCATATTTCAAATAATCGACACTATATTGTCGACATTTTTTCTTTGCTGTAGCCATGTTTCGTGTCAGTTAACTTACCTGAAAAAAAAAAAAATGTTTTTGTAACCAAGTTTTTTTCTGAATATAGGTATCACACCGCAGCCTTTGTCAGCACGCGGGAATAGAATTACGGCTTGTGAAGGGACCAACTAATAAACCGCTAAGACAAATACAGACGTATCAATTTTAAAGTACAGTAGAAACTCGTTTATCCGGCCCTCAGTTATACGGATTCGCGATTATCCGGACTACCAACCGCGACCAATTTATATGTACCTACAAGTCGAATTTATGCAAGCATGTACGTGTCGGAACTTGCATATTCCGCCCGCGCCGTGTGGGATCGCTACCCCGCGCGTTTCGTTATTGTATTAGTTCGTTTGCAATTGTGACCATCTCATGATGTAGCATTTTATGCTCTGGAAACAGCTCTCAAGTGGTTTGAAAAACAAACAGAGAGTGATACTGTGAGTTTACTACAACTGAAACGAATTCGTGATATAGCAGCAATGTAGAGAAAAAGTTGCTTACGTTAAATGACAATTACCAAATATTTTAAACCAAATTAAACTTATTACCTACTTATTTCATGATTACCAAATGCAAATTACCAAATACATACCTATTGTAAACAAATTATTCGTACATACATACCCAAATATTTTATTTCATGATTAATGCTGCAGTTTAGTATTATGTATGTAATCTATGAAAATATGTATGTATACATACATAAGTAAGTGTTAATTTCTTCATAAACATTGATTTTCGTTGATATCTATGTATTTGTTATTTTTAATAAACACAACATTATTCTTCATACATTCGATTATCCGGATTTTCGATTATCCGAATGCCTATCGACAACAATTAGTCCGGTTAATCGAGTTTCTACTGCACCTAATTTACCACTAATTTTTAATACTACAAAAAAAAAACTCAGTATCGAATGCTGATCAAATTTGTGTAGGAAAAAATAAAAGTCGAAATCCCAAAATTGTCCATAAAAACCATAACTAACATCAAATCAATGAGTTAACGCTTAATTGCTCTGCAATATTGCTTATTCGGCCTTTTTAGAGAGGCAGTGCTTCTCTCGTGAAAAAACAATTGAATAAAACGTGCTGTGTTTGTCTTCAAATCGAAAGAGGACAATTAAAATATCCGTAAGTTACTAAGTCACCTATCTATACAAGCAGTTGTGATCAACTGACTAGTACACGTAAACAAAATACTTAATTACTATAACAAAAAAAAAGGTAAGTACTTACTTTTCTTCGGCACTAGCAATCACTGATATGACGTTTCTCACACCTTTTTTTCGAAATTCCGGAAACAAATGAATGAGTTTGCCTTTGGCATCAAGTATTTATAGTGGTGATCAAATTCATGTCTGAACAAGTTTAAGCATTGTCGGGCGGATAGCGCTTTGCAAGTCTGTACACGAAATTGTACGTAATATCATACGCAAGTTTAGACAGGTAACAGTCGCTTGCCTTATTAAAATATTATCTGCTTAGTTAGGTACTTAAAATAATGTAGGTAGGCCCTTATAAAAACTATGCTTGCTCTTTACTATTGACGGCCACTTTGGTTCAGTGGTAGTGGACGCTGCCTCTGAACCAAGAGGTCGCGGGTTCGAATCCCGCGGGGTACAAACATTTGTGTGCATGAACATGTTTGTTTGTATCTGTCTGTCTACTAGGTGTTTTCTATATACAGGCAGGGTGTCCACGGACCTGGAAGGTCAGGGAAAGTCAGGGAAAAGTCAGGGAAGCTATTGTGGGTCAGGGAAAGTCAGGGAAATGACTTGTCTACCTGGAAAAGTCAGGGAAAACAAGGACTTTTTGATGATTGATCTTTAAAATTAATGTAAAAGTCTAAAAAAGTATAGAATAAATAAAAATAATATTATCTTATCAGTCATCAGTACTTCTTATATACATATTTATACCCCAACAGCTAATTAGAGAGAGGATAATGACAGTTCTTTTATCATAGATTAAGTAAAAAAAATACAAAAAAATACAAAAAAATACTTTTTTTTACTTAATCTGTTATAAAAACTGCTGTCATTTTCCTCTCTCTAATTAGCTAGGGTTTCTTACATAATACCGAAAGTTAAATAATCGAATAACAATAGGTCGACAACGATTGGTCGGACGATCAAATCGTCGCTGGTATATTAGGTCGAAATATGAATACGTCGACGTATTATTACGAAAAAATGCAAACAGTCTATTGTCCCCTCCCCATAAATTTGAAATTTTCAAAAAGCCTGTCTTTGCGGAATCTATGAAATAAACCTATGTTATAACATTGGGGCCATCCATCGAAACTTGTAGCAGTCTTTTTCTATCTAAATCAGAGATGATGGCCCCAATGTGAACATTAGTTTTCTGAAAAAATTGAAAAATGTTCTTTCTTCCGAGGAAACAAAAAGTCCCTTATTGGACAAAGGTGTGTGTGGATTACACACTGTCAATGGTGCTTTCAAAACAGGTCATCAAAAAGTAGATTGGAAGACTTTTGAAGTACTAAAAACTATGTACAATCTCTTTAAAGATAGTCCAGCACGACGAGCTTTATACACACAAATCACAGAAGGGACTGTATTTCCACAAAAATTCACATCTATTAGATGGTTAGAAAATGGTCCTTGCAGTGAAAGAGCTATCAAAATTTATGACAAGGTCAACCAATTTGTCAATGATTGTACAGTCCCAGATTCATGACAGTCCCTGAAAACCATAATCAAAAAATCTTAAAAGACATTATGAAGAATCCCTTGGTAAAAGTCCACCTATCAACTGTAAAAAGTTTGACTAACGAATTCGAACCTTTTGTGCGCCGATTCCAAAGCGAGAAACCTATGGCTCCGTTTCTCTACACTGCCCTCCTAGAGTTACTTCACAATCTCATGGCGAAGATTGTAAAGCCATCCAAACTAGAAACGGCTTCGAGTCATAATACTATTAACCTTGATTTAGACGATAAAGAGAACCTGCTGCCGCCGTTAGAAAAGACAGATATCGGATATGAAGCAAAGCGCAGGAGGCGCTTTGCTTATAAATATGCAAAATGCATTCCGCAAGTCGAGCTAGCGTTTAAATCCGACTTTCAAAAACTAATTGTTCAAACGGTTGTGAAACTGTTGGATAAAAGTCCCATTAAGATTCGTTTTGTTCGTGGTTTGACGTGTTTCGATCCAGGTGTTATTGTGAATTACTCCGAAATAGCATCGAATCGCTTCGACATAGTGCTTGAAACGTTACATGGACAAGACAAGATTCAAGGAGAGGTGGCCGACAGAGCCAAAAAACAATACAAAAAAAATGTTATCTGAAACTCGGGGAACTTGGAGACAAAAGTTCGAAGACTTCAATGAGGATGCGGTTGGTTTGGACTAGTTTTACCATCTACTCATAGGTGGAGTTAAACAGTATGAAGTCATATGGAAAGTCATGAAAATTTGTTTCATCATTTCTCACGGTAATGCAAGTGTTGAGGGCGGGTTTTCTGTCAACAGTGATTTGTTTTGTTGGTAGAAAATTTGACAGAAGAGTCACTGATTGCACAAAAAACTGTTTATGATTACCTTAAAACCACTGATGGCCCTGAAAACCACATCACGAGTAAAGGCTGTTACTCGTGATGTGGTTTTCAGGTGTCTGTCAAAAGTGCTAGGAAGAAATATCACGCGCGTCTAGAAAAAAGAAAGAAAATGAGTCTAAAGAACAGCAGAAGCAAGCTGAAAAACGCAAAATCGAAAAGAAAACACGAGAAGTAGAGGAGAAAAAGAAGAAACTGGAACTACAAAGAGAAAGAGAAAATGTAGAGTTGCAATTTTTTACTTTAAAAAATTACAGCTAAAAAGGTCAGGGAAAATTTTAGAAATGGTCAGGGAAAGTCAGGGAAAAGTCAGGGAAATGTTTTGACGATTTAGAGTGGACACCCTGACAGGGTGTATCGTAAATCGTTTAAAACCTCTTGGCCACGTGGTCTATAGGTCACCCTGAACAATGTTTGTTCTACGACTTATCCAATACAGACATTAAATTTTTCGACTTCCCATACAAACCTCGATCAGCTGTTTGGTCATTTTGTTAAAAAAAGTATTTAAGTATGTTTATCGGTTGTCTAGTACCCATAGTACACAAGCTCTGCTTAGTTTGGGACTAGTGGCTATGTGTGAATAATGTCCAAGAAAAGCAGATAAATTTTCGTGGACTCCCATTAGCATCTTATGGACCCCCATTTTTTGTTCACGCCTACGTAGACCCCCAGCAAGTCTCCCGTGGACCCCTGGGGGTCCACCTGGACCACTTTGGGAATCACTGGTATAGATAATAAAGAGAAGAAAAATTTGAAATGATTCAAGTGTGGCTCAATAGCTCAGTTGGAGGAGCATTCCCCCTGTTAGGGACTTGAGCTGTCACTTGAGCATTTCATTTTTTCCGATGTTTTCGAACTTAAAAGTTAGCATAAAAAATGCTATAAAAAATCATTCGAATACTATGTACTTACTTTTTCACAAATAAAATTTAAAAATAGTGGTATGAATAGATGCAATGAATATCATACATTAGTGATAATGGGACTAAACACGATCATATTATAGGTACATTACATACGTTTGATTTACGTTCAGGCTCATAACTGCATACACGCATTGTCTACTCGTGGTTCTTGTCTCTGTCCAGTCATCCGAAGAGCTACTGATGTGAAATATCTGGGCGTTGTGATTGATTGTAGGTTGAATTGGCAGAGGCATCTGGAGCTGACCACATCTCGTATCCGAAAGTTAATGTTCCCTTTTAAGCAGTTAAGGCATGTGGCTGATGAGCCCCTACTAAAAATGGTTTATTTCTCATTAGTTCAGTCGGTGTTGTCCTACTGCATTACAGTGTGGGGCGGTACTCATAAGACTGAAATGCTCAAACTTGAAAGAGCTCAAAGAGCTGTTCTGAAGGTTGCTCTAAATAAACCGTTTCGCTATCCAACACACCTACATATTATACACGGAAATATCAATTTTAACTGTCAGGCAGTTATACGTCCTTCAAGTAGTATTGCATAAACACTGCACTTTGACCTACAACCCCCAATTATTATTGCAAAAACGTCGTAAAGATATCGTTTGTCCCACAGAGCTCACGAGAACCGGTCTGGCAAGCCGCCACTATCTGTATCTTAGCAGTCGCCTTTATAACAAAATGAGCAAAATTTGCCATATATATTCTCTCTCTAGACAGGAGTGCAAGTCTTTGGTAAAGACTAACCTATTGTAAATATTAAATAAATTGAATAAATTGACTTGCCTGACGTTTCGATATTTCAGGTTACACCGGCCGTGGTCACATGCGGACTCGTGTAGTCAGCCTGTGACCACGGCCAGTGTGGTCTATGATATGATCGCGTTAATTCCCGTCATCACTATTGTATACTATCATGGAAGGCGAGAGTTTAAAAATTAGTTTGTAATAAATAGTTACAAAAGGTCATATGCGGAAGGGAGATTATGCGAAAGAGACATTTTGAGAAAGGAATGTTTTGCGAAAGGTACATTTCGAGACATATTTTGCTAATTAATAATTTATTTCAGTACTGAATACTAAGGGGACATTTTGAGAAAAACAATAGTGCCCTTTACAGGGACGTAATCATGGTTTCTTGAACGTCAAGATTACGCGGCGGAATTCTCTTGCGTATAATCGTGCGGAAATATTTATTTTGGTAGTTAATAAAATATTGCACACGGTATAGACCACCAGAAACAAAAGACGCGATTGCGTGCGCACAACAGTTCAGAGAGAAGCACTGAGCTCATGTTCTTTCCCTCTCTTTCTCTGTTAATCATGCGATTTGCGTGCGTCATTCTACGTCTCGCGACCGGCTCTTTCACTCGCGAATGCTATTTCCCTCGAGATAGACTGTGCGTGTAAAGGGCGCTATTTCGTGAAACGAATGTTGTGTGAAAGGGATATTTAGTGACATGTAGTATTTACGAAATGTAATCGTTGTAATAAAGGACATTTGTGAAAGCTGAGAGGGATATTATGAGAAAGTAAAATTTTCCAAAAGGGAAATTGTACTAAAGGGTCATTCTCATGACTGCTAATGGCTTGGTCCCAGAGTGCGCGTGCGCGTGGCTGCCGCCCGCCGCGCTGCCGTCGCTGCCCCCGGGCCGCCTGGCCGCCGCGCTGGGGCTCGCCGCGCGCCGCCTGCGCGACCTGCTGCGGGAACAGCTGCTGCGGGACCGCCTGGTCAGTGTCGTACACTCGGTGCACTTGCCACACTCGCCACACTCTCGGTACACTCACCACACTCTATACACTCACCGCCGGGCCGCCTGGCCGCCGCGCTGGGGCTCGCCGCGCGCCGCCTGCGCGACCTGCTGCGGGAACAGCTGCTGCGGGACCGCCTGGTCAGTGTCGTACACTCGGTGCACTTGCCACACTCGCCACACTCTCGGTACACTCACCACACTCTATACACTCACCGCCGGGCCGCCTGGCCGCCGCGCTGGGGCTCGCCGCGCGCCGCCTGCGCGACCTGCTGCGGGAACAGCTGCTGCGGGACCGCCTGGTCAGTGTCGTACACTCGGTGCACTTGCCACACTCGCCACACTCTCGGTACACTCACCACACTCTATACACTCACCGCCGGGCCGCCTGGCCGCCGCGCTGGGGCTCGCCGCGCGCCGCCTGCGCGACCTGCTGCGGGAACAGCTGCTGCGGGACCGCCTGGTCAGTGTCGTACACTCGGTGCACTTGCCACACTCGCCACACTCTCGGTACACTCACCACACTCTATACACTCACCGCCGGGCCGCCTGGCCGCCGCGCTGGGGCTCGCCGCGCGCCGCCTGCGCGACCTGCTGCGGGAACAGCTGCTGCGGGACCGCCTGGTCAGTGTCGTACACTCGGTGCACTTGCCACACTCGCCACACTCTCGGTACACTCACCACACTCTATACACTCACCGCCGGGCCGCCTGGCCGCCGCGCTGGGGCTCGCCGCGCGCCGCCTGCGCGACCTGCTGCGGGAACAGCTGCTGCGGGACCGCCTGGTCAGTGTCGTACACTCGGTGCACTTGCCACACTCGCCACACTCTCGGTACACTCACCACACTGTGTGCACTCACCACAATCGGCACACTCACCACACTCGCCACACTCATCACACTCGGTACACTCACCACACTCACCAAACTCGCCATATTCACCACTCTCGGTACACTTGGTACACACTTACCATACTAGGCACAGTGGGCACGCTCACCACACTTGGTTCGCTCAGTACACTCGCCACACTCGGTACACTCACTAATCTCACCACACTCGCCACAATCACCACACTCGGCACACCACGGAGGAGAGAAGTAACGGAGATGATATATAAGGATATAAGAAATTTCTGTCATTTTTTACATCTTGGGAGTTTTCGTTTTAGATATTTTAAAAAATACAATTTATATGTAGGTACTTTAATGAATAAAGGGAATAATAATGTTCATGATAATTATAAAAACCTTACAACATTAGTACATAATATACATAATATATAGTTTATAGATGACACGATTCTTATTCGTTAGAAAACGTGCTAACAAATAAGAAAAGAATGATTTTTAGTTTTTTATTTCTTTACTTTATTAAGAATACCTTATTAGAACCGAAATGACTAATGTTCCCTTGAACCCCTCCAGCTAAGCTAAATTGCTTGTATAAGGAGTGGGTTCACGTGCGTCGGTACTGTAATGGCCAGGATGCCAACTTAGGACCTGTCGATCGTATTAAGTTATCCTTGCGCGAGCGTTTCGATTCAATCCTCATAACTACATTGCCCGGCGTGTTCCAGAGAACGCAATCGTTGCAGCACACAGCGGAGTACCCCACGCGCGACACCGGCCTGTTCCCGCACGAGCTGGTGCTGGGCGGCTCGCACGTGGCGGCACAGGGGGCCCCGGGGGACCTGGGGGCCCCGGCGGTACAAGGGGCCCCGGGTGGCGTGGAGGGGCCCGAGCGACTCATCAGAATCGTCATGGGCCGGCCTTACAGACTCTAACGTATAGCTTTGTAAGTGGGTACATAATGTACACACCGAGGCTCTCCAGAGGCACTTTTAAAACCGAAGCAATGTTTCGTACAGAGCTGTTAAATGTTTAGAAAGTTTTTGCCTCTGATCGATATTTTTTTTTGTTTTCTTTTTCCTGTTGATTTGTTGTAAGCGAGTGAGTATTTAGTGTTACTTGATGACCATTTATGTAAATGGTACAGTCAACGTCATAAATATCTTGACGACAAATTCTCAAAATGATCTTAAAACTCTCGTATCAATCTGTTTAATTGATTTACATGGTATTATTGTCCAAACTAAAGATGTGTACAACATCCGTACCGTGCCGTGTACCACGCACCACGCACACAACAATCGGTCTACTGGAAGGAAGTAAAAAAACGAAATTAAGATCAGTTTGAATACTTTGTTCGTCAACATCTTTCTGATGTTGACGGTACTAAGTAAATAAACGATATGATCGCTCTCGATAGCGGACATATTGAACAAAATATAATTTAAAATAAATCTTTAATAGTATTGAGAACTGTCGGGACCAAAGATTCTATTCACTATAGTTTTAACTGATATGTTAGCTATCACTTCATTTAGATAGATAGTCGTAGTCGGGTTTCAATTCTGTTCAGTTTCAGTCGGCGCGCTATATTTCTATTATAGTTGTGTTTGTAAGCATAAAAGATATATTTATTTGCAAAACAAAACAATGTGAAATTATATGTACTTTTTTCTAAACATGGACAATTTTGATGTGTCAAAACTTAGTTTATAAATATATGCAAAATACATATATTTAGAAACTTTATCGAAGTCATCAACCGAACTGATTCAGTAGTTAGTCAGTTAGTTAAGCTAGTTTATTTGTTTAATATATCTTTATTAAAAGTCGCCACAACATTGTATATCTTTAGTTAAGTGCCTAACACCGAACCGAACGGAGTGTAGTTCGAATTATATAAGTTATTTTGTCACAAGTTTATATAAATAAAACCTTATGAGGTACCTGTGTTCCTGGCGGCAAGCGGATAACAGTCGCATTATTACTTTTTGATCAGAAGCTCAAGTAAGGTGTATTAGTAGTTGTAAGCTAATGCTTAGTTCGGTTTGCTTCGGTCTTGTGAGGCGCCTTGGTCTTATTGCATACCTAGCGCATAAAAGCGTCCTTTGTCAAGAGGCTGTTATAACGTTCAGGAATATATTAAACTTGTTATAGCGGCTATACAAGCCGGCCGAGCCTAGGCAGCGCCATCGTGTAGACAGCATATTTGCCAGCCTAGTCATCGCTCGCCTATGGGCCGAGTGAAACCGGGCCCCAACGTGTGTAGAGCTCAATGAGGTAGCTTACCTTCGCTCGTGGTCACTTGCCTTGCCTTACTTCGGATCGTTGTCAAATCAACAGCGCTTGTTTGCGCTCGGCGGGCGTCTCTACAGACACTCTTCTACGCTGGCCGCTTGCATTGTCCTTCGGCGAACTAATCGAACGTGTGTGGACATGTAGCATTTGCGTATTACCCGACGTTCGCGTTGGCCTACGCTCGGCCAGCGTGTATAACGGCCTTTACAAGCTTGGAAATGAGCGGTTAGCGCAACTACTACTCAAACAAATCGTTGCATTTAATATAAGACATTGACTTTACCGAGAGTTTCTAGCCAGAGTGTTCTCAGGCCTGGGCCATGTTTCTAGCGGGTACTGGTGCGTGGTACTTACGTTTGTTGAACAAATTGTTTTTATTTTGCCTTTCTGTATGTTACGCTTTAATAGTGTTTAAGTTTAAATCCATACTAATATTATAAATGCGAAAGTAACTCTGTCTGTCTGTCTGTCTGTCTGTCTGTCTGTCTGTCTGTCTGTATGTTACGCTTTCACGCCTCAACCACTGAACCGATATTGATGAAATTTGGTATAGGGGTAGATTAGACCATGAGAAAGGACATAGGCTATGTTTGGTCGCGATAACCGACATCCACGCGGGCGGAGCCGCGGGCAAAAGCTAGTATTCAATAATTTTTAACTTTGTGACATGTTCGCAACTTTGATATGTTGATACTAATCAATCACGCGAAGCTATGATGCTGTTATGAGAGGCCTATGCCCAGCGGTGGACTCCGCTGGGCTAATTAATTGATTGGCCCAAAGACAGAACATTCCTTCGCTGTTCTTAGTTAGTTCGCATAGATTATATGGTAGGTATATTATAAGAATACTCGCTCGCTTCATTGCGCAACCAGTATCTGACTTAGAGCGTTCTCTCCAGTCGTTCGCTCGTGTTCTAACGATGTGCAAGAATTCCAGGTTTCGTGTACTTACACTAAAAGATTAAGAAACAATGCTCTTGTTCTAGCTCTATATACAAACCGTTAGCAAACCGATCTGGGCCGAACACGTTCGTGTCCGACGAGTCAGGTTAACTCCGGCGCCATTGTGTTGGCGTTAGTGTTGTGCTCCGCTCTGTGCTCCACATAATTATGAATGTATCAGTTCCTAATGAGAAGTGCATTGCCAGTGTTGTGATGGTACCTACCGAGTAGGTACGCGTTGATTAGTGTAAGAAGTTGTATTGTAGCGATACCTAAGACAGATTATATTTTGTTGTACTTTAACACTTGAGTATCATTTCCTTTATTTCATACTAGCTTTTGCCCGCGGCTCCGCCGTGGATGTTGGCTATCGCGACCAAACATAGCCTATGTATTAATCCAAGGTGTCAGCTAACTCCATACAAAAGGAGAATGGGCATATCGTCCCATATGTTGTAACACGTTTCTACGATCTCAATAAATGTACTTAAAACTTTTTTGTATGGACATAAATCTGTATCTCGTGCAGGATAAAAGTTATGGTGGTTGTTTTTTTTATTCAGGACACGTCAATTAGACTTGCAGCATCAACGACGTTCACGGAGCTAACTCGCACTGTAGTGCTAGGAGCTAGGTTGTTACTCGGCGAGAGCGCCCTATGTTCAGCGGGAGTTCTGTCCACACTCCACAGCGTGCTCGGGGGACTGCCGCTGTTGTTCGAAGAGCGGCATTCAGCGAGTGCCAGAAGGAACTAACGATATTAGTTTGGTCAGTGTACAAGCGGAGTCGCGTGTCGTGCGGACTAGAGGTGAATGAAAAACATAACTAATTTCAAAAAATAATCTTTACTTACAACCATTTTTACACTCGCACACACATACACACACACGCGCGCGGCGAGACAAGACGGAGATCGTCGTAGAAAAATAACAAAAATTAATTAATAGAAATAAAATAGAAACCATTTAGAACAGAGAACAGTATATAAATATTATGTACAGCCGTAAACTATCTCGCCCCCACTGCTGGTACGAACAACGCCCCCGCCCCCGCCCCCGCCGGGGGCCACTAGACACGCCTCACATATAATCTCAGAACGTTAGTGACTAATACTTTGCGACAACTGTAGGCGGGGACGCCCCCTGGCGGCGCCATCTCACTGCCGCTGACTATTAGAAGAACTTCTTCGCTTGAGCCTCCTTTCTTTCTCTGTGGAGAATGAAATATTTAAATTAGAAAGTGAAACTCCTCGTGTGTTGTGAACAAGATGTTTGCAGAACGCAATATTGCTCCTGTACCGTCGCACTGACAGCCAACAGGATGCTTTCTAGTCGAATTTTAAATTCAACGAAGTCTATTGACAGCAGCTAGTGTCACTTTATGACTTAATGATACCATATTCAATGTTAGGCGATTGGCACACTGCAACGCTCGACAGCTCATTTTGTATAGAAAAAACGCGGGGTCCCACACACTGACAACGCAATCACGCGCGTTGCTGCAGAATACGCGCGTACAAGCAGAAAACGGGCGTGAAGGCGCGTAAAACGCGAGGTATGGCACACTGAAATCTGCAATCACGCGCGTGATTTTCGAGGGCTTTTTAGTCCGATAGCTGTTAGAAATTTCTGTGTAGGTGTTTGAGACGAATTTAAAATTAAATATTATTGCCATGCAACATGTACTTAACGTCAAATTTAGAGCGCTTTCACGTCAACCGACGTCCGATATCCAATATCCGAGATCGGAGGGTGTCCAATATCAATACCCAATATCGGGTATTGGGGCCGAAACCACTGTTTTGGTACGATATCGGATCACGCAGAGACTGCAAGCGACTTTCAACCTAAATGACATTTTCTTAGATACGTCTCTTTTCGCGTTAATAGTTGACGCTGATCAATAATTTAAGAAAAAAATGTTACTATGTCATGTCAATAAGGTCGAAAATTGCTTCCCCTTCTTACCATTTTCTTTTCATCTCTAGCGTCCATAACATAGCCAGGGCTACCGAGCTAATGGTCGGATGGCTTTATTATTCAATATTTTACTTTACTTTTCTCAAAATTTTAGATGACTTCACACACCTACCTACCGAAAAATGTCTAATATCTCTCGGACTATAGTAAAAACGCCGCTCCACGCGTGACAGTAGACAAATCTGCGCGCGGATGCAGATCTGCTCTCCCGCGGCCACGTTGCAGTGTGCGAAACGCCTAATAGTGATGCATTCAGTTCTCGTTCACTCACGGCGCAGCAACGCCGCCCTCAAATTGTCATCACTTTCGTGACGAATCAAACAATGATTTTAGAATTGTGATAATCATTCACTTTGTCTCACGCCACTAACGGCCGTTCCCAATAACGTACTTACAGTTAAAGATAGATCGCAACAGTCAAATTTGACGTATCGGTTCTTTGAATTCAAAACATGGTACCTATTTTTTTGCGGGAAAGCGCATCGCGGTATAATTTTATTTTCCGAAATTGGTGTGAAATAGGAGTTACTATGTTTTGAATTTAAACAGCCGAGCACTTTATCCGTAGATGCGATCCATCTTTAACTGTCAGTATGTTATTGGGAACGGCCGTTAATAAATCCCGCGACAAAACTCGGAACTGAAAATGACATCGCCGCCATACTGTTTGTTGATTGGTTGGGGCCATGACAGGTTGACTTTAAAGTTGCCAACACATTATTTTATGTTGTGTCCCAATCACGTCACAACATGTAGCTACTTTATATGCACAATACACAATATGCAACGTTGTTGGGTGTCTTTTGAGAATAGCATGAGGTGGTACACTATCTTGGTATATAGCATTGTAATTTAAGCGAACTGGGCTAACACAGTAGAGTCTGGTCAACGGAAGTTGGTGAAAAAACTATCTATACAACGAAATAACAGAATATGCATGAAAACTAGCCTATTATGGTACTTGGCCAGAGCCTAGTCAGTGTTGCAACTCTAACAAGCTTTTGATGAATCTATAGACCGTTTGTGCGCTATCTATCGAGCGGTGAACACTCGTGCAGAGCAGGTACGAACACGAAGATTATAATATGTTTAGTATAACACAAAAGCTAACAGATTGCACTAGTAGTCTCATTTTAAGCAATAAAAGCCTATTTCCCCTATTTAGAATCATTTACTGAACTTAAACACATGATAATGTAATGTAGGCATGTAAAACTTGTTGGTAATGTAATCAATTTCGTGACATAAGTGATATTACAGGAAGCCACCATCTATTTTGTGACCTATTCCACTAAGTTCAACTGTAAGTTCAACCAGTAGAACTAATTGCACCAAAAAATTCCAATTATTTAAACTTTGTTCATTTTGTGAAAAAGTTGAACTTTCTGGACAAAATTTATCCTATTAGTTCAACTTTTTACTGATGTTTCAAGTACAAAGAAAGCTATACAAGCAAGTTACTTATAGTTCAACTTTTTATTTATAAACTATGGCACTACTACGAACTATGGCTACCTTTGTAATTGATAAATAAATAGAAAGTTGAACTAATAAAAACTTGCTTGCATAGCTTCCTTTGTAATTGAAAAATAAATGAAAAGTTGAACTAATAGGATCAATTTTGTCCAGAAAGTTCAACTTATACAGAAAAAGAACAAAGTTGAAATAATTGAAATTTTTTGGTGCAATTAGTTCAACTGGTTGAAATTATAGTTGAACTTAGTGGAACAGGTCTATTTTGTTTACAATTTTCGCAATTATTGCAGCATTAAAATAAATTATAACATTTATAGCTTTATTCAGTCATATTTAATTATGTGTTGAGTGTATATTTTATTTTTGATAAGTTAAATTAACAGTAAAAAATAGAAAAGTTTGTGAAAACTTTGCCGCCATCTAGTAATAAGAATGCGAATTAAAAGTTGCCTGCCTTCTTTTGCAAGTTATGAGTAACTATATTTAGTGGTTGATTGTGCATCTGTATAAGAATTATATAATGTGTAATATAGCTCGAACCATATATATGGACTTAAAATGTGCTCTATACGTGTAGTACATGTTATTTGGTTATATTTTAACGATAGATAGCGTGGTGCTACGCCGGTGGACGAAATTCACCAAGTATGAATTATTGCAAAACAATCCTCACGCGTCAGGGCCTGTTATATGCTGCGTATAGGTTTTTATACCACTTAGGTGGCAGACAAGCACACGGCCCACCTGATGGAAAGTGGTTACCTCGGCCTATGGACGTATGCAACACTAGGGCCTCGATTCTACAAAAGCAAAACTATAGTCAAACCACAGAGATTGCAAAAAGCGGCATTAAAGTTTAGACTTAGCTCTAGTTTAGTATAGGTCTAAAATTAAACGACTAAAGTTTCATTACACTCTTTAATTCACTCTGGTAACAGTTATTTAATATTGAACTTTAAATGTATCGCTTTAAAGTATATAATGTATTGCCGCTTTTTGCAAAATGGTTTGACAATAGTTTTGCTTTAGTAGAATTGAGGCCCTGGGGCGTTACACGTGTTGCCTACCCTGAAGAAACCTTCTAATGCCTCTCTTGAAGCACCCCATATTGTAGGCGCTTGGGAGAACCATAGGTCCAAGATATGTGTATGGAGCGATAGCACTCACTTGTACAGCGAGTACAGGAACATGAGCGCCAGCTGCGCGGCCAGCACCACCAGCAGAGCCGTGAAGCTCACGCAGCTCACGTCGGGGCACGCCGGCTGCGCATGCGCCGCGGGCGCCGACAGTCTGCGGGAGAGGATTGTACCTTCAGCTTTCACTTTCTACACAACATTCCACACAACGCTATTTATTTTTATCACTTGACATCAAATTATTATGAACTTGACATCAAATAGACAGCCTCTGTGTTATGGAATCTTTAATGCGGATAAACATACTTAGATACTTTTTTTTGTAAATACTTACATACTATACATAGAAACACCCAGACCAATGCAAATAGCCATATTCATGCATACAAATATTTGCACTGAGCGGGAATCGAACCCGCGCCTCCTGCGTGGCAGTCGCGTGCACTACCACCACGCCACGAACGCTGTCATTAAACTACTACACTTTTCTACACGGGCGAAGTCTGCTACTCACGCACGGTTATTTCCGAATACGGTTCAATCTGAATTTGGATTGTTGAAAATTTTGTATGTAAGCATTCAGGTTTCTAAATCTAATCTAATGCAAATAGGAAACCCGTGAGTGTGCGACCAACCTTAAGCAAAGTTTGGTGTTGCCAGTGTACCCACCATTTTAGAGATTTGTGTATGGGAGCAAAAAAAACTGTTTTCAATAGAATTTGATGTTAATGTTCACACTTGTAAGGTTCGTGATATGACTCAACTTTACTTTAAAGGCCCTTGTGGTTACAATGGTATCACTGTAACATACCGTGTTTCGAGCAATCAATGATTTCTTTCTTTACTGATATTTACAAGTCATTTTAAACTAAATATTCAAGTCCAATATAACCGATTCTCTCTCAATATAGGTCGATGTGCCCGAGAGAGCTAGCTCGGCGCGGGCTACACCTATAAGTCCTGCCAGTGGCAGTGGCAGTGGTCTCACCTCTGCGCGACGCCGCCGAGGGTCTGCTTCACGTGCAGCACGGAGTCACGCAACTCCGTCAGGAACTGAGGGCTCACGCCGCCTGCGGACACAACACTACGTTACTATAATGTAGAATCAACTCTTTCTCGTGGAAATAAAACACAGATTACACTGATTCGAACGGATATACTTATCGACAACACCTTTCGGCTTGACAATCAAAAGTGTAATGCGCCATTTTACGCTATTCCTATTAATGTCAAATCGGTTCACAATGTTGCCACACTTAAATAATTATATGGTAGGATTCAAATGACAGATTCTATATATTACTAAAAGTAAAATGGCAGTTACTAAAACAGTAATGATATCGATTAATATCTATCATAAATACAGGTGTAATAGGGTGTAATATATTGCATATTAAGTGATTGACCTTACAATAAACATCCTTACTAATATTATAAATGCGAAAGTAACTCTGTCTGTCTGTCTGTTACGCTTTCACAACTGAACTCTAATAAAATTTGGCATAGAGGTAGATTAGACCATGGGAAAGGGCATAGGCTATGTTTCGCGGGCGGAGTCGCGGGCGACAGCTTGTTTTATATGAAATACTAATAGTAAACAATTTGAATGAATTTTATAGCATTAAGTATGCTGGCTATACAAATCGAATACATAGGGAAAAATGAAACTTCTGAGGCGGGACTCAACCCGCGATCTTTCCCTTACAGGGGGAATGCCTTGACTAATTAGGCTACATTACTACATAAATAATAAATAAAAATGAAAAAAAGATAGATAAAAATAAAAGGGAAATTTGAATTACATCGGACGTGTCTCGGTAACCTAGTTGGTTAAAGCATTCCCCCTGTAAGAAAAAGATTCGAGTCGCGCCTGAAAAGTTGCTTTTTAACCGCGTGCTCATTTTCGAAGATCGAGCGTGTTGAGTGAAATGAAGCGTACAACGTAATAGATAAGACAAAAATATGATGACATATTGTGTCCTCTCTCTCTCTCTCTCTCTCTCTTGAAAATTGTAATGGCGGAATATAACGTGTAATGTGTGTCTCTAAAATAAAACTCGTTAAATAATATTGCGTATTGCTTTTAATTCAAAAGTCCTTCTGGTTATGGGCCCAGGCACATAATTAGATTGAATAAAAGTGAACGCAAGAAGTAATTACTGGCAAAAATCATCAACGTGAAAAACAAGTGACGCCGCACGCCGCGTGCTTGGAGGTTAAGCTTTGCCGGGCAAGATATTATTACTTGTTTCTGGTTGAAACAAGGCAGGAGGAAGTAAAATCAAGATGGATTCATTATTACACGGACAGGGAGCAATAAAATTGGAAGGTTCCAAGAATTGGAATATATGGCAATTCCAGACTAAGGTTTTGCTGCGAGGCCAGGGCTTGTATGACATAGTAAGCGGCACTAAGATAAAACCTGAAGATGATGCCAACCGTACGCGTTGGGAAACTAGTGATGCAAAAGCACAGACTTTACTAGTTACAAGAATGTCTGAAGATGTTATGGTACATATTTTGTCATGTGAAACGTCAGCCGAGATGTGGCGAAAATTACTTAGTGTGTTTGAACAAAAATCAGAGACGAGCATTCATATTGTTCAGCAAAGATTCTTTAAATTTAAATATGAAGAAGGTGTAGAGATGTCTACGTTTTTATCAAAGGTACAGGAAATGCAGAATCAGTTGAAACAGCTTGGTGAAAATATGTCGGATAAGCTCGTAATAACGAAGGTTTTGATGTCGTTACCAGATCAATACAAGCACTTTGTATCTGCTTGGGAATCGGCACCTGATGATAAGCAGACATACGACAATTTAATAGCCAGGTTGCTAATAGAAGAGGAAAGAATAAAGGAGAAAAGCGGCGGTGAAAGTACGCAATCATCCTCTACTGCATTTGTTGCTAAGAAAAACTTTAATAAAAAATTGGTGAAGTGCTTCAAATGTAATAAACTAGGACATTTTCAAAGTGAATGTAGGTTTAATCAAAGTGCAAGTTCTAACAACCATCATAATAACAATAAGGACGGTCAATTTGAGCGGAAGTGTTATTATTGCAATAAAGTTGGACATGTTAAGAGTCAGTGTCGTTTCAAGAAACAAAAAGAAAACAATGCATTCGTTGTAGAAAGTGCAGTCGGCGATAATTTTCATAAAACCCAGTGGCTCATAGACTCCGGTGCCAGTGAACATATGTGCTGTAATAAAAAACTGTTTTCATCGTATTCGAGTGTTACGAACAAGTTGGTGACTGTAGGTAATGGAACTCAGATTAGCGTCGAAGGATGCGGACAGGTGGCGCTTGAGGTTTGGAACGGGAACGAATGGATTCACACAACCATAGATAACGTACTCTATGTTCCTGAACTGAAAATGAACCTTTTATCTGTCAATCGTGTCACGAGTAGAGGTTATGTTTTGATAACGAACCGGAATAGTTGCGAATTTTATAAAGGCAACGAAATTGTTGCAGTTGCACAACGAACTGGAAATATGTATGTGTTGGATTGTCGTTTTCATACGGATTGCTTAGTTAATACTGCTAAAGTTATTGACGAAGACTTGCATATATGGCATGAAAGGTTAGTCCATCAAAACATGCAATATGTGAAGGATATATTGAAGAAAAACAATGTCAGTTTTCATGATCTCGACTCGAAGAAATGTGAGAGTTGCTTGAAGGGTAAGATTCACCGTTTGCCATACCCTGCGAGTGAAAATGTGAGTAAGAGAACCTGTGAAATAATTCACGCTGATACCTGCGGACCAATGGAAGTGATGTCAGTCGGAGGTTCCAAGTACTTTGTTGTATTTAAAGACGACTACTCAAAGTACAGGATGGTTTACTTCGTGAAAAATAAGGATGAAATTAAGAGATGTATAAGAAACTTCATTGCTCGGGTAGAAAATGAAACCGGAAACACAATTAAAATATTCAGGAGTGATAATGGAACAGAAATCATAAACAAAGAGGTCCAGGAAATGTTCCAAGTAAAGGGTATTATTCACCAAACATCTGTTCCCTACACGCCAGAGCAGAATGGCAATGCAGAAAGGGAAAATAGAACACTTGTTGAGGCTGCTCGAACAATGCTTTGTGCTAAGAACTTACCTAAGAAATTATGGGCAGAAGCAATCAATACTGCAGCATATGTAATAAATAGATCAGGAAAAAGCAGTGTTCCAACAAAAACTCCCTATGAATTGTGGTTTAACAAAACATACAATATAAATAACCTAAAAATATTTGGTACTCCGGTATTTGTCCACATACCAAAAGTACAAAGAAAGAAGTGGGACCCGAAAGGGGAAAAAGGTTTCCTAGTGGGATATGGAGAAACTACAAAGGGATATAGAGTATATTTCCCTTACAATGATAGTGTCGAAATCAACAGAGATATTGTTTTCCTGGAAACTAATCAGAGTGATTTAAATAATCAGAATTTATATGATCTACCTGTATCAGCTGGTGAAACAACTGAAACACCAAGTGAAGAATTGTGTTTAAACTCTCCAGAGGACAGTTGTCAAGAGATTAGTAGTGGTCTAGAAAGTGAGGGCAGTTTGTATGAACCAAGTGAGAGTGGAGACTCAAGTGGACAAAGTGGTAATGATATAACCCCCAGACGACCAGGTAATCGTGTGAGGAAGCAGACTGCATTTTATGAATGTCACAATGTTTTAGTGTCTGACAGTGAGCCTAAGACATTTGAAGAAGCCATGAGTAGCCCGGACTGTTGTAAGTGGCAAGAAGCTATACAAAAGGAACTACAAACACTTAAAGACAATAACACATGGAATGTATGTAAGTTACCTCATAATACTAAGGCTATTAATAGTAAATGGGTATTCAAGATTAAAACTAACAATAATAATTTACAATATAAAGCAAGGTTAGTGGCTCGGGGGTTTGAGCAAAATGATATAATGGATTTAAATGATATTTATGCACCTGTAGCAAAATTAACGACATTTAGATTATTTTTAGCAGTAGCAACAAAACTTAACTTACCAGTTTCTCAAATGGATGTAACAGGGGCATTTTTATATGGTGATATAGAGGAAGATCTGTATTTAAAATTACCTGAAGGGGCATATAATGATGGGGAAAATATTGTTAAGTTAAATAAGTCTTTGTATGGTCTTAAGAAATCCCCAAAATACTGGAATGTAAAGTTCAACTCGGTTATGATTAGAGAAGGCTTTAAAAGATCTCAGTGTGATTCTTGTCTTTACTCTAAATGTGATGATAAAAAACAAATATATGTACTAATTTATGTTGACGATCTACTTGTTTTTGGAACTAATGAAAGTCAAATATGTGAATTTAAGTTAATGCTAAGTAGGGAATTTAAGATGAAAAATCTGGGATTGGTTTCAGATTTCTTAGCAATAAATGTTAAACAGAATTTAGATAATGGGGTGACAGAATTTTGTCAAAAAGCCTACCTGGAAAAGGTCTTAAAGAAATTTAATATGTATGATTGCAAACCTATAAGTACACCTATGGATCAAAACTTTAATACTAAAATATTGGAAGGTGAATGTAAAACAAATAAAAATATAGAAAATTTGTGTAGACAGATGATTGGATGCTTAATGTATGCAGTATCAGGAACTCGACCTGATCTATGTGTGGCAGTATCAATATTGAGTAGATTCCAAGATCGTGCTAATGAAACTTTATTAGTAGCTTTAAAAAGAGTTTTGCGATACATTAAACATACAATAAATTATAAGCTTGTGTATAAATGTACTAATGACAAGCTAATGGGTTATTGTGATGCTGATTGGGGTGGAGATCTCAGAGATAGGAAGTCTACGACTGGTTATTGTTTTATTTTCTCTAATTGCCTCATATCTTGGTGCTCTAAAAAACAAAGTACTGTAAGCATTTCATCTACTGAGGCAGAATATGTAGCAATGAGTTTGGCAACTAGTGAAGCTAGTTGGTTGATTAATATACTTAATGATTTTAATATTTCTAATGTATCTCCTGTTCAAATGTTATGTGACAATCAGTCTGCCATTATGGTTGCAAATACTAATACTGTAAAAAGACTTAAACATATAGATATAAAATATCATTATATAAGAGAATTAATATTGCTTGGGAAAATAAATGTAAAATATGTATCCACCACTGAACAAGTGGCAGACATGTACACAAAGCCATTAAAAAAGGAGTTGCTGTTAAAATTTTGTGAGAAGTGTGGTATTATATAATAGTGAAATGCCTATATATCTTACCTGTATTATTAAAGATACTTATGTGTTGATATTAAAGATAAATGTGTTAAAGATACCCATATTTAATGTGATAGAGGTATATTAGTCTGAAAGATGTATTGAATAATTTATATACATATGTATGCTATATGTATGTGTAGTGTTGTCTTACTTATTACATTGAGGTAGGGTGTTGAGTGAAATGAAGCGTACAACGTAATAGATAAGACAAAAATATGATGACATATTGTGTCCTCTCTCTCTCTCTCTCTCTCTCTTGAAAATTGTAATGGCGGAATATAACGTGTAATGTGTGTCTCTAAAATAAAACTCGTTAAATAATATTGCGTATTGCTTTTAATTCAAAAGTCCTTCTGAGCGAGCGCAGATTCCTAAAATTCAATCATTTAGAATCCTGAGCCGAGCACTCGAGTGCAATCCGTAACTTTTTTTTTCACCTCAGCGAGAAGATGATAAATGGCGCGTGCAAAGCAAATTAAAAAAGTACACAAATGTAGTTCAGAGTTTAAAAAAAAAAAAAAAAAAAAAAACAAGTACACTCACCGGCGGCGGCGGGCGCGCCCGCGGCCAGGAGCGAGTCGGACTTGCGAGACACCTCGATGATGAAGCCCCTGCGGACAGACAGGCGGGTACAATAATATACATCGTGATTTTATAATCGTTTCGGATGAAAATAATTCATTTGAATGAATTTTTACAGCATTAAGTATGCTCTATACAAATCGAATACATAGGGAAAAAGAATCTTGCGGAGTTATCAAAAATCAATGATTAAAAATGATTGTAACATCATTCATTGATTCCGATAGTTCGTAAGAAAATCGGTAGAAAACTCCACCGTCGCCTTAAAGACGTATAAGATGGGAAATTTGAATCACATCGGGCGTGTCTCGGTAGCCGAATTGGTCAAGGCATTCCCCCTGTAAGGGAAAGACTGCAGGTTCGAGACCCACCCGAGAAGATTCTTTTTCCTTATGTATTCGAAAATAATTCAGTACCTAACAGTTTCGACAGCAATATCATCTGGAAACCATCAAAATCTAAACATCAAAATAACAAACAACCTGGACAAGCTAAGCACAATATTTCAAGCTGAATGTATTTGCATAACGAGAGCGGCAGAGATGATTGCCGCCAGAGACGTCAGAGATCTAGATATAAAGATCATATCAGACAGTGCATCCGTACTCCAAGCTCAACACCATAACCTCTGTCCTCATATTGGAGTGTCTCAACACACTCCAATCCATTGCAATGGATCAAGAGACACACAGTAACACCCGGACGGACAGCCTCCTGTGCAGAGGTTGCATGGGGGCTGAAGAAACGCCACATCATGTGCTTACAGAGTGCATGAGCGTGGCCGAACAACGGGTGAAATTCCTCCAGTCACCAGCGTCACCCCGGGAAGCATGTGGAAACCTGAAAAGGCTGCTGGCTTTTTGGGACGATCTGGGATGGTTGGAATGAGAGGTAAGACAATACGCAAAATGGCCCAATCAAGAGGCTAAGTGCGGAACAGTCCAGACAAACTAAAACTAAAAAATCATCAGGAAGTATTAACTTGGCGCCCGGCAGTAGGCAGGTACTCACTTGAGCTCGGCGATGGTGTTGATCATGATCTGGTTGTTGGCCACGAGCGCGTCCCAGTCGTGGCGGCCCACGGGCAGTCCCCCCACCGCCACCCCCTGCGGAGGGGGGGCCCCGGGCTGGGGGGGCTGGCCCTGCGAATGGCTGTACACGGCCGTCAACATCGACAGCGAGTTCATCTGCTTGCCGATCACCTGCGGAGTAGGAGAGCGGTGAGATATTGCCGGCTAGTACCCCCGACTGGTCGGCAAACTAGACTCCCGACTGGTCGGCCGGCTAGTACCCCCGACTGGTCGGCAAACTAGACTCCCGACTGGTCGGCCGGCTAGTACCTCCGACTGGTCGGCAGGCTAGACTCTCGACTGGTCGGCCGGCTAGTACCTCCGACTGGTCGGCAAACTAGACTCCCGACTGGTCGGCCGGCTAGTACCCCCGACTGGTCGGCAAACAAGACTCCCGACTGGTCGGCCGGCTAGTACCTCCGACTGGTCGGCAGGCTAGACTCTCGACTGGTCGGCAGGCTAGTACCTCCGACTGGTCGGCAGGCTAGACTCTCGACTAGTCGGCAGGCTAGTATCCCCGACTGGTCGGCAGGCTAGACTCTCGACTGGTCGGCAGGCTAGTATCCCCGACTGGTCGGCAGGCTAGACTCTCGACTGGTCGGCAGGCTAGTACCTCCGACTGGTCGGCAGGCTAGACTCTCGACTGGTCGGCAGGCTAGTACCCCCGACTGGTCGGCAGGCTAGTACCTCCAACTGGTCGGCAGGCTAGACTCTCGACTGGTCGGCAGGCTAGTACCCTCGACTGGTCGGCAGGCTAGTACCCTCGACTGGTCGGCAGGCTAGTACCTCCGACTGGTCGGCAGGCTAGACTCTCGACTGGTCGGCAGGCTAGTACCTCCGACTGGTCGGCAGGCTAGACTCTCGACTAGTCGGCAGGCTAGTATCCCCGACTGGTCGGCAGGCTAGACTAAACCGCGGACAATGCGTCGTACTCACCTCGTCCACCTTCTTGTTGAGGTCGCGCAGCACGTCGTGTATCTGCGCCTGCCCCTGGAAGATCTGGCGCAGCTCGCGCTGCCCGTCCGACTCGAACCTACTCACCTCGTCCACCTTCTTGTTGAGGTCGCGCAGCACGTCGTGTATCTGCGCCTGCCCCTGGAAGATCTGGCGCAGCTCGCGCTGCCCGTCCGACTCGAACCTACTCACCTCGTCCACCTTCTTGTTGAGGTCGCGCAGCACGTCGTGTATCTGCGCCTGCCCCTGGAAGATCTGGCGCAGCTCGCGCTGCCCGTCCGACTCGAACCTACTCACCTCGTCCACCTTCTTGTTGAGGTCGCGCAGCACGTCGTGTATCTGCGCCTGCCCCTGGAAGATCTGGCGCAGCTCGCGCTGCCCGTCCGACTCGAACCTACTCACCTCGTCCACCTTCTTGTTGAGGTCGCGCAGCACGTCGTGTATCTGCGCCTGCCCCTGGAAGATCTGGCGCAGCTCGCGCTGCCCGTCCGACTCGAACCTACTCACCTCGTCCACCTTCTTGTTGAGGTCGCGCAGCACGTCGTGTATCTGCGCCTGCCCCTGGAAGATCTGGCGCAGCTCGCGCTGCCCGTCCGACTCGAACCAGTCGTCCATTTCGTCCTTGTCGCGCGCCTGCGCACAGGAACATAACATACACTCAGTACCGAACCGTTAATCATAATCATTTTGAAAGTTCGCTCCCACTTCAACCACATCTCAAATCGTTCACTTCCCAAAATGTCCTCATCTCAAATCGTCCATTTGCCAAATTGACAACATCTCAAAATGTCAACATCTCAAATTGACCACTTCTCAAAAATACCACATTTTTTATAAAACGCTAAAGTCCTGTCAACGAACCCGTCTAAGGAACAATATTGTCCGGGGTGAAGAGGTTGTACTGAGTAGCCATATATTTTACACCCGGTACTGAGGATTCAGGGCTGTCTCTTATAATGACTCTTTTTGTTTGATTTATTTTTTTCCGATTTTGATTACAGTACTGTTAACCATTTAGCAATCAAAAATGCCGGACTCAAATTTTTCAACAAAGTCAATATGGGTATCGTTTTCGGGGTTTTAAGAGATGCTGATCCCGAATATATCACCCAGATCCAAGATGGCGGACTCGAATTTTTCGAAGTCAAATGTGTATGGTTTTCAGGGTTGCTGATTACGAATATACCACTCATTTAGCGATCCAAGATGGCGGGCATGATTTTTTTTATGAAATCAATATGGGTATCATTTTCGGGGTTTTAGGGGATGCTGATCATGAATATATCATCCATTTAGCGATCCAAGATGGCGGACTCGAATTTTTCGACAAAGTCATGTCCGCCATCTTGGATCGCTAAATGAATTGTATATTCGTAATCAGCAACCCATATTGACTGTTCTGATTGAAAATTCAGGTCCGCCATCTTTGACAAAAAGAGTCATTAAAAAACGTGAGACAGCCCTGAATCCTTAGTACCGAGTGTAAAATTTATGACTACTCAGTACAGCACCCCCCCTCCCCGCCTCACCATATATTAAAAACGTCAGACAGACCTGAATCCTCAGTACCGAGTGTAAAATGTATGGCTACTCAGTACAGCCCCCCCCCCCCCCCTCCCACCATTTCCTCTTCACCCCGGAGACAATATTGTTCCTTAGACGGCTTCGTTGACAGGACTTTAGCGTTAAACAAAAAAATGTGGTCATTTTTGAGAAGTGGTCAATTTGAAATGTGGACATTTTGAGATGTTGTTAATTTGGGAAATGGACGATTTGAGATGTGGTCGAAGTGGGACGGAGCGGTAAAATAAATACATGTATATATCATCTATCTTAACTAACGTTTTGTTTTACTTTGGTCTTATTTAATGTTTTTCAGTTATTCTGGTTTGATTATATCCTAAATAAACATAAAAAAAAGGCTAAGCTAGAGTAAATAGACAAATTTTAATGCAACTTTGTAACCTTACCACGCTCTTAGGTTACGCTTAAATTGCCAGATTGTTAAAATTGACACTTGTTAGTTGGTTACTAAACTAAATTATCTTAATCTGACGCGTACATGTTATTCCGTAGGTCAATTTATTTTTACGCTTCTACCTACATAAAGCCCCTACTGGCTGGAGGAATATGTCAATATATAACGACAACCTATAAGCGAAAGCTGGTTACTGGCTTTCTATTGCCTAATCCAATGCAATGAATGTTCTTGTAGCTGTAAGTTTTCCATGTAATCCTTACTAATATTATAAATGCGAAAGTAACTCTGTCTGTATGTTACGCTTTCACGCCTAAACCACTGAACCGATTTTGATGAAATTTGGTATAGGGGTAGATTAGACCTTGAGAAAGGACATAGGCTATGTTTTGTCGCGATAACCGAGATCCACGCGGGCGGAGCCGCGGGCAAAAGCTAGTAATAAATAAATAAATAACTAGCCTCCCTCCCATAGTTTAATCTGACTCGCAAGAGCAGCTACAGAATTATTTTCTACGCATGGCCTAATACAGCGCGGCGACTGACCTCGTCGGGGTGCTCCTTGCGGTAGTCCTCCTTCTGCTGCTCCAGCTTCTTCTGGTACTCCTGGTACTCGGCCGACAGCTTCTGCTGCTCGTCGGCGCTCATCTGCTGTCCGGCGGCGGCCGACGGCTGCTGCTGCTGCGCGTGCAGCGAGGTGGTGAGCAGGTGGATGACGTCGTGGTCGTCGGCCAGGCCGCCCGTGGCCGCCGACAGGCCGAGGAAGCCGCCGCGCGGCAGCTGCACGTTCTCCGCGCGGAAGCACAGCTCGTAGTCCGCCTCGTTGCTCGTCATGCCTGCGGCCCAAACAACACATTACACTCACACTTCGACCGCGTACGAAACCATATTTCGAAACCAGTTTCGAAATCAGAATATTTCCTTTTTCGAAACTGATTTCGAAAGAAGAATATTTTCTTTCCCGAAACTGGTTTCGAAAGAAGAATATTTTCTTTCCCGAAACTGGTTTCGAAAAAGGAAATAAGCCGAATTGAAATACTGGTATAGTGTAGCTACAAGTGAGAAAAAACTCCCAGTAGTACCATCAATGGTACAAGTGGGAATGAGCCTAAGTTTCTTCTTTCGAAACCCTAAAGAAAATCTCTTTTGGGTAACAATTTCCTACCTTTGCATAAAATTGTTATTTTCGTTTTAGTGCAACAGGCTCCCGGGCAGTCCATGTCGTGAGTAGACGCACTACTCACTGTTGTGGATGTGCACGGTGAGCGTGTGGAGGTACTACTCACCGTTGTGGAAGTGCACGGTGAGCGTGTGGAGGTATTACTCACCGTTGTGGAAGTGCACGGTGAGCGTGTGGAGGTACTACTCACCGTTGTGGAAGTGCACGGTGAGTGTGTGGAGGTATTACTCACCGTTGTGGAAGTGCACGGTGAGTGTGTGGAGGTATTACTCACCGTTGTGAAAGTGCACGGTGAGCGTGTGGAGGTACTACTCACCGTTGTGGAAGTGCACGGCGACTTGTGGAGATATTACTCACCGTTGTGGAAGTGCACGGTGAGCGTGTGGAGGTATTACTCACCGTTGTGGAAGTGCACGGTGAGCGTGTGGAGGTATTACTCACCGTTGTGGAAGTAGACGGCGAGCGTGTGGAGGTATTACTCACCGTTGTGGAAGTAGACGGTGAGCGTGTTGAGGTAGTACTCGATGCGCGCGCGCGTGGGGAACGGCTTGTTGCGGAAGTCGCGCAGGCAGCCCGACAGCAGCTGCGTGGCGCCGTCGCTGTTGGCAGAGGCACGGCCGCGTTACCACCATACAAAGTTACGTACATACATACATTTCTCGCCTGTGTAGGCAGGCGTATATCAACATTCATATTTAGGCTTTTTTTTTTATTCATTTACAGAATATTTGTGACAGGTGTTTGAGAAAACTGCGCAATCCGACTTGGATAGTTTAGGTTAGAAGGGTATTTTTTTATAACCATTCAGAAATAAGTCATTTGCGTCGCTGTTTGAATGAATGGCTAGGCAAGTAATTAAACGTCATCAATTCAAGCCATTTGTCTCGCCGTTTAATCAAATGGCTGAACATCATTCAAGCATTATTAATGTAACACTTATTCATCATGTCGTTTATTTCAGCGCTGTTTCAAGCGCCTTTATCGCGGTGTGCTGACGATGCGCTTGAAACGGCGTCGAAATATCGGTTACTCAAAACAACATGGTAAATATCGGGGTGAGTGTTACACTACTAATGTGAATGCCGATTGGCTGCGTGCGCGCATGTGTTGTGTAGTGTACGCAGGACTCACCTCTTGTGGTCGAAGATCTTGGTGCCGTCGTTGAGCACGGCCATGATGTAGGGGTTGTTGTGCTTGTTGTCGTTGTCGAAGCTGTCGAAGATGACGGCGAGCCCGTTCCAGCGGTCGGACGAGCCGAACACCTCGCCCGTGTAGTCGCCGCGCTGCGTGGTGTACCAGAAGGCGAGCCCGTCGGCGCCGATGCGGCCGCGGCCCGTGACCTTGAACATCACGTCCACCTCCCACCAGTCGAACGGCACCGGCTGCTTCGACCAGATGGCGCCCTTCTGGCTGCGCAGCGACGGCGCCAGCCGCACGCTCTCGCCCGACGCGATCGCGTCTGCAACGAGCGTCATGGGCGTCAGCGCAACTGCATAACGAACCTCCGAACACGCATGGGATATTGTAAGCAAGCTACTAATATGTGCCATTACGCGAATTAGGATTTAAAAAGACGCGAGTGTCCTTTAATGGATTTATTGAATAGATTTAGTACAATTTGACGGAATTTTATTCGGAACGGATAGCACAACCGATTGCTCTGTATACCGCGGGAGGTCTGGCGTGCAGGTGTGGGGTGATATCGATAAATTGAAGTAACGTTGTAGGATTTGACTCTAGAGAGGAGTCGAAATAGTAATTTCAGTAATTTTCTACGTCATTGTCGGTGGAGGGACATATAAATAACTTCACTGCGCCGGTAAAAATACTATCACTTGCGAATAGCACCATATTTGATTGGTTGCGCCAGGTATATAAACGTAGTTGATGAACAACAAGGGACCCAATGTGCTGCCCTGAGGCACTCCTTGCGTAATACCACAGGTAATACATATTAGTGTTTTGGCATTCATCATATCTTGTTAAACTAACTTAATTGTGTGACCACGGCCGGTGTAACCTGGTCGAAACGTCAGGCAAATCAAAGGTATGTATGTACCTATACCATGATCGCGTTAATTCCCGTTAGTGTTATTGTAAATCATATCTTGTGTTTATCCCTTTTCTACCAAGCAGCCCGTCACTGAAGTGTCCGTATAGAAACGTATTTATAACGACATTAAAAAAACGACGTGGACGCCTCTGTGTGTCACATTCTTACTAAGAATTGTTCCGCTCCACGTCGATGCGAGTCGCGCGCGGGGCAGAGGTAACTCATAGGAGCTTTTGTAAGCGCGAGTGATAAGCGTCCATTACACGGTAGGTTCTGCTTCTGGTTCTGCGTTTTACCACAGTCACGGCCCTGATAAACGAATAACCTATCGTCTAATGCGGTGACTGACGGTTGAATGAAGTATATTTTTTCTAACCATTATTCTAACGTAATTCATGACTGATGGCAAAATGCCGCTTGCATGAGCGTGTAATAGACGCCTTACACAGCGAGTATGCTCCGGTTATCTCTCCGCGCCGCTGTAATGGGAGCTTTAATGATTATAATAAATAAGCGTGACTAAACTGCGCGCAGTGGCAGTACCGACTACCAACTACTGATACGCTCTATGTCGAGGCGAGAACATTGACACTGATGCTAGCTGTTAATTGATCTGCAGATTGAAGCGCTTATCTGCGAATGATTAGCAAACATTCACCAAATGGATTTTGTAAATGGGTGAAATACGACCGGCCGAGATGCGATAGACTATTCATTGATATCAAAACTGGTAACACAAACTTTTAAACTATCACGTTCCATGATACACAATAGTGATAAAGGGAATTAACGCGATCATGGTATAGGTACCTACGTACCTTTGATTTGACCAGGTTACACCGGCCGTAGTCACAGGCTGACCTATAAATATGATCGCGTTAATTCCCATGGTGGCTATTGTTAAAACTGGTAACCACCGGATGCTCTAAATGTACCTGCTAAAGCTACCAGCATATTCTCTTGAGTACCACGAGATACAGAGCAGTGTCTACGCTCTTGAGCTGTGAGATAATAGTGATCGACATGGCTTCCAACATTAGGTCCGGGTGACCCTAAGATACAACGTTTTGGACAGGTTTAATACATAATATAGTGGTTACGAAACACTGCGGCCAAAGCGATCATGTCCGTCGGTGCTGCGCGTCGCGTTCGATTTCGGCGGAGGAACGAGTGACGATGTTCCACCGGCACAGGGGAGCCCCCACCTGGCGCACCGCGGCCACGCGAGATGTCGGGGGGTGTATTATGTTAACCAACGCGGCAATAATCAGTGGTTTTGTACAGTAGATGTGGCGGGACACATGCGACACCGCCCCACGCCTATTTCGGGGTATTATACAATACATGTTCTCTTGATTATGCGTGTTTTTGCCCCTCCCTCAAGTAGGTAAGGTAACATTGAGGAAATTGTCTGCAGGTGGGCCCAGCGGCCTGCCAAGCGCGGTCCGCGGTACACCCGCAACAGATTAGATAAATACGCAAGTTGCCGCGTCACGTCGCCGTGGTCGGCGTCTTAATCTATAATCTATATTACAGCAGGAGCGGGATTAGCATTTATATTTATTGACGCGCTCATAAACACAGCACTACATGTCAATCGTACCATTTCAAGGTGAAACAACAATTACAAATTTATTGTAACATAGCTCTAAGGACGAAAAAGAAACGCTACGACCATTCAACGTGCCAAGTGGGGTATGTGTCGCCCTAATAATGCTTTGAAGGAGACACAATTATACTAGTCTGTTTGTGTTGGGATCATAAACACTTTATAGATCACTGTGGGAACGCTGCGGCACACAGAGCGCACTGCGCAAGGGGCAGTTGTGAGCATGAACTTCCAGTAAATGCACTTCTAAAACAGACTCTATCGTTAGCTGACCAGGCGTCTTCGACAACTGACCAAACAGCTACGCAAGGCTACAGCTCCCATCACGGGGCACGGCTCCTTCAACAAACACCTTTTTATTTTAGGAAACACCGACAGCCCTCTCTGCAGAGCCTGCACGAGAGACCGTCCTGCAACCGTCACATACAGGGCTAAGTACTTCAGAAACACAGGCACCACAGGTACCCTCCGGGAGACCACGAGCAGCGTGAATAGCTTGCTGGCGTTCTTCAACGGGTTGGGGTGGATCGAGTAATGCCCATTCTCACGCAACAACCGCGCCATGTCGTGGAGTTGCGGATACCAGCCCAGGATACCATACCATTCATCGACAGCTTTGCATAGATTGCAGATAGAATAAAAAAATGTTGATATGAATATATCACTGTTTTACATAATAATGGACAGCCACCATGGCGTGGCGGTAGTGAACGCGGCCGCTACGCAGGAGGCGAGGGTTCGATTCCCGCTCAGTGCAAATATTTGAATGCATAAATATGAGTATTTGCATTGGTTGTGCCTCGGAGAGCATGTTAAGCTGTAGGTATATGGCAGTTGTTACAGGGGAATTGGGTGAAATGGCCCACATAGAAGGGTCTCCTATCCGGTAAAACAGCACCCCAACTGGCAGCAGTACATAATAGTGAACTGAGAAAGAAATTTAGCCATGCAGGAGTTGTAGCGTCAAAAGGTAGTTGTGGGTTGGCTAACAACGAGTGTTCGCGGGCTACAGGCCTTTACATAACATGTAATTATTATACATAATATGCTTGCCCGCGACTTCGGTTGCGTTAAGTTCGAAATAGAACGGTTCAAGATACACAGCTCCCGGGACCCAGATAAATTTCCTTAAAATTTCTGTGAGCCTGGTACATGCAAATGTACCAGGATCACAGAAATACTGATCCAGTGACCGCAATTCACAGCAACCTATACGGTTTACGGCTCTACTCAACCGATTGCAATCAAAACTTAAACTGAAGATAAAATCTAACGTTTGTTTGATTGCAATCAGTTCTCTTATCTACGTCTAATCAAGACCTTTGTAATAAAAAAAACTGCATCAAAATCCATTCAGTTGTTTTTGCGTCCATTGCGAACAAACATTTCCCATTTACATTTATATAATAGTGTAGATGTAATACTTAGGTTGTGTAAAAATCACACACAAAAGTTTTAAAAGTAAATTAACATAACAACATAAGCTCAGGCCTGTATTCCCCGAAGGGATAGGCAGAGGTGCCAGCACCCATATCTCGCCAGTTTAGGTCCCAATGTAATAGGTGGTGAGCCTATTGCCATTAAGCGGGCACTTATAAACCTGCGATAAATACACACATAACTTCAAAAAGCATCGAAAAGTCGTTGGTGTGTGCCATGGTAAACCTAGAATCGAACCTGAGACCTCATCTCAGCAGTCCATTACCCATACCGCTGGCTACCGAAGATTATTAAAGTAAATTAAAACATAAAAGATTGCACACCATGCATATTACATATTGCTATAACAAAGATTATTCACACATTGGATACACATCCAGTGAGTCAATATCATTGAGTGCACATCACAAGGCGCTAACTTGCAAGAGAATGCTTAATCAACACTTGTGCAGTGTTGCAACATGTGCACTAATCAATGCACCATAATGACTTATGTTCTTCTTTACAGTGGCTTATAAACAAGGGTAACACTAAAGGCATGGCGGACAGGAGGTCAGGACTCAGGAGAAACCCAGACATTAAAACGAGATGGGTGTACCTATACCATGATCATGTTAGTTCCTACTAACATTATTCAAATAAAAAAATATTAGTTTTATGGAAATGGGTAGGTACAGTAGGTGTTAGCACAATTACATAATTGATCAACCATATTCCGCCTTTAGGCGTGCAAACATGTGTATTTTTTGATATTATCCGTGATCTCTGCCTACCCCTATGGCAAACAGGCATGATTTTATGTATGTATGTATTATTGTGTAAATGTCATGGTTTGATATGAAGCCACACATCTCACTCTTGTGTGTCCCGACGGGCTCATGCATGTGCAATATGTGCATATAAATATTAACATGAGTACACAAAATTAAGGAGAGCAAATTAATGCAGATAGATATAATATTGGACAGTTGTGTACAAGTTACTAGTTGTCAATACAGCCATAGCAACAGTGTTGAGTAGCAAGCAATGCAATTGAGCAAGAACAACTAGCTGGAGGAAACTAACTTCTACTGATCAGAAAGAACTAATGTACATGTAGATATGATGTAGATATGGTGTCATGGTTGGCACTTGGTACCAGTGGGCCTTCGGTCTGTAGTAATATGTATGGTATGGAAAATTTATAATATCACTTAACTCCAATGCCAGCAGAAAAAACAATACTTGGGATTCATATAAGAATCAAGTTGGCAATAATATTAGTATGTATGAGAGGAAATATTTATGGGTGCATAGCTAAATATTGTAAGAATATTACGTTTTAGAGCTATAATATGTAGAGCAGTGCTTGTTCATGTTATTAAGGTGATCAAAGAATACTAAATGAGGGTAATTTTTATATAATCTTAGCCATAAAGTGTAAAGTGAGCGATATGTGACTAAATCGCTTATCAGTGTAATAGTGTGAATGGCCACGGAATTGAATAAATTGTAAACTATTAAGGGTTTTTAAACCGTGTCGAGTGTCGACTGCCGTCGTGGAACCAAAAAAACATGTTCCCTGCAAGCAGCATCTCTCTTTCTATCTCGTATAGAAATACGTAACACTATCTCGTTTACTCTTGACAGATTTCACTGACGTGTCGCTGTCAGTGTACTGCAAGCGAAACAACAAACTTTTTGTACCTTATTATTCATTATTTATAACATAACATAACTATTTAAGAGCATAGAAAAGTAGATTAACAATGCCAGCAGCATTAGCGGCAGACTAAAACTATAACCACTTTGAAATTGATCGAGAAACAAGGTTATACTTACTGCCTCCGTACTCCCAAAAGGGTACTGATCCATCTTTTTGGGCTAAATACGGGGGTTTAAATGAAAATTTGTATTCGAATCGTCTATGCACGGACTGCGTATTCGCGCACACCAGTAGGCATAATATCACACAACACAATTCTAAATTTAATTTAATCGAAGACATATCGACGGCAGACGGCAACCGTGCCTGCTCACGTCAAGTTTATCAAAAAAATTGTTGATCGCGAAATTCGTTCGTGATTCGTTGGCTAAGCTGAAGGCTGCGATACGTTTAGAAACAAAGTATTGTACGTTACTTATAGGAAGAATTTATAGCTTTATTGCCCGTGTTAATAAACGCATTTCTTTTAAACAACTTGTTTTCTTACTATTATTAAATCGGATTCCGTATTTTTTTTATATTTGATGATTTTTAGCTAGCTCATTTCATTTCATTTCGACGTGTTCAAGGTAAAAGCACCAATAGTAGACACTTTTTAACTCACATTTTAACTTTTTAACTGTTACAGCAACAATAAGATATTAACTTTTGCAGATGAAATCTTTAAAAACTATTATACTTTTACTTTAAATTAAAATATTATACACTTGGTCGTAAACACCGATTGTATATAGCACCGTATATATATAGCACCTAATAGACGACACTTATTGGCACCAATTGTAGACACTTAAATTCTTTTCTACAACAGGGCTGTCCGCAGAATCTTTTCTTCTTTGTTTAAATACATTAATGAGCAAATTATTTTTTACGCGATGTAATACAAAAATTTGGGTACGGCTCGGGTACCTGGCTCGGGGCTTTGCGCGGGGGAGCGGGAGGCGTGTACGCTGACGCTACTAGCCTCGCACGGCGAGAGCGGGGTCGCGCGCGGGGAAGCGGGAGGTGGGTGTCTTCGAGGCAGGTGCCATGTTAACTCGCACGAGCTATACGTATTCGATCACGCCGCATACATTACAATTCACTCGAGAACGCGGGGAATTCGTTCATTGGGCATTGCGATGAAAATTTTGATTACGCATGTTATTTTAAACTTTTTACTGTGTTGTTCGCTTTGTATTTAAGTAGGTATATTGAGCTTTTAATCTCATCATGTCTGTAAATAAGAGGAAGTCATGTGAAGAAAACCGTACATTCAATAAGAAATGAGGCACTTCCGAATTACAAAATAAATGCAAGATCCTAAGTTTCTGGCTGATCTAGCTGATGTGACGCACCATTTGAAGGAATTGGATTAAAAGTTGCAAGGCCAAAACCACAACATAGCCGGCATGTGAATGGATTTGGTTTAGAAGCAAACTAAATAGTTCAAAACGTCTCTATAACAAAATGATTTTTCCTTTTTTCCAAGTTGTAGGTAAGGAACATTATTTTGAAGAATGTAATTTTTTGAACCACTTCAATTACATGGACGAAATCGTCGAATTTGAGCAGTTTCGCAGATAAAAAAAAATAGAGTTAGGTATACCTAATAGCACTCGTCACTCATCCCTTAACGATCGCAGTTGAGAGTGTGAGATGGATTATCCACTGGAACTGTGACTGACCAATTTCGGGCTAAAAATCGGTTCGATGATGGGCAGAACCTACCTTTGTGAAGTGCATATTCAAATGAATTTTATAAAATCGAAGGTCTTCATTGACAGATACTACATTTAAACATGCACACATGCACTGCGTCTAGCTGCTACAAATATTGAGGTTGATGTTGACAGAATTGTAAAAGACAAATTAATGAACACGTATATATTAAACACTTAACACTTATATAATAAACCTAGCTGTCCCGGCGAACTTCGTACCTCCAATTTTTTCCTACCCTCGTGGCGTAAGATCCCGTTCCCGCTGCACCATTTAGGGGGATGAAAAATAGATAATAATTAAATGACGATTGATCATTTTTCTACCGGAAAGAAAAAAATGATTAAATTACTAAAATGGCTATTAAAAAATAAGGGTTGATCGTAGAAGTGTGAAAATTGAGGATTGTATGTATTTTTGTATGTTGTATCATAACAAAATAGAAATTAAAATTTTTGTCTAAAAAATAAAAAAATAAAATTTAGGGGTGGACTACCCCTAACATTTAGGGGGATGAAAAATAGATGTTGGCCGATTCTCAGACCTACTCAATATTTCACAAAATTTCATCAAAATCGGTCAAGCCGTTTCGGAGGAGTATGGCAACAAAAACTGTGACACGAGAATTTTATATATTAGATAATGATAGGCAACGCTTGAAATAATTTAAATTAACGCAATCATCGTATAAGTATATATCAGTCATATCCAAAAAAGTTGTACATTTTTCATAAAAGTGGTGTCCTGAAGTGTCACAAGGAGATAACGCGATGTTTTTAGCAGGAACAATAGCAAATTATATTTATTTAGTATAAGTTAGTCTTAAACTTATCAATGTGAATAAAAACAGAGGTATTTTACATCAAACTGAACAAGAAATTAATATTTTTGAAATGAAAATATCGAAACTGATTAAAAAATATGATGTCCTCCTTGCCCTGTCCCCTATGAATAGTGGAATTCGGCGTATGATATGCTACTATTTGACGTTTTTAAGCTAAAGCATACCAATAATAAATAAACAGAGGCATAATTACATGGTTTATATTTAGTAAACTATGTAAATATCTATCAAAACTTATTAAAAGTATGTGTCCAAACTAATGGTTACTTTTTACTGACATGACTTAATGACGCAGATTGTTAATCTACAACTCACGGAGATAGCTTTATTTAAATAGATTAGGGAAACACTGACGCTTGTAATAAACACTGAAAATCTGTTGCCATCTTGTTGTCGTGTCAGTGGTCATCTTTTGTAATTGTTAGTGTGCGCTGGCAAAAAAAAAAACAACCTGCTTACTGACGGTATTTCACTGAAAAAAAAGGTGAGTTATAAACATGTTTTACATTGCAAGCCTTTAGCATACAATAGTCTTGAGATAAAAATGAGTGAAAGTGCTTATATACAATAATTTACCATTAACTTTTCTTTTACAGAAATAAGAGAAAGTTAATGGTGACTCAATTTCCTGATACAATTTCTTCACTTTTCTGACGTCAGTAATTGGTAACTCTTTAAGGCCAAGTTCACAACATATTACAATAGGTAGGTATTTTTATTTTAATTAATTTTAAAAATAATACAAAAGTAAGATTAATTTACCCTACTATATTTAATTCCTAGATGCCGCTAACTGGTGCAGAACGCCAGAAACGCTACATGGAACGCTTAAAAGCAGAAAATCCTGAAAAACTCGAAGAAAGGCGAAAGAAACATCTTGAACAAGTAAAACGCAGACAAAAAAAATTGCTAATTTATCAGAAGAAGAAAAAAATATCGAAGAAAGAAATGGCGCCAGGCAAATAGAAAGAAAAAGGAAAAGACAGATAATATATCACAAAAAGAAAGAGAAGAAAGATTGAAAGTAAGGAGAGAAATTCGAGCTGCTTTATATAGAAGTAAATTAAAAATGATTTTTTTTAAATATACCAGTATTTTTATTAATGAGTACTTACCTTTAACATTACCATTGTTTAATCCAATTTCCCCAGTATTGCACTTTACGTTTTTCTAATTTGCTATTTGCCATGAGATTCTGGTACACCTATATGAGTCATATCCAAAAAAAATGTACGTCAGGAAATCGTTAGGAAATTTTTTCGTCAAGAAATGTTAGGTTAGGTTAGGTTAGGTTAGGTTTTTTTTTTTTTTTTTTTTCCTACACCTCTG